>UCOH01011973.1:0-44864 GCA_900474275.1 Synergus japonicus | reverse complement strand
CAAAAAAAAGACGATTTTCCAAGTATTTTTTTCTTAAATCGAGTTTTCCTGGATTCACAGGCTTGGAATCATCTTGGAACCGGTCTAGATCGTCGAGGCGATGTCTGGACTTAAGGAAAGTGAGGTTATCAAGTCATTTTGATCAAATAGAACCCTCACAATGGCGCCCCAATTGAAAATTGTTGCCCAGAAAATTCATTCGGGCCATTCGGGCGCCATTGTGGGGGTTCTATTCCTTCAAAATGACTTGATAACCTCTCTTTCTTTAAGTTCAGACATCGCGTCAACGATCTAGACCGGTTCCAAGATGATTCAAAACCTGTAAATCTTTGTAAACTCAATTTAGAAGAAAACTCCTTCGAAAATCATGTTTTTTTTTGTTTCATACTGCATTTTTCGAACAAAAAATATTTTTTTTCGATAAGTTGAGTAATATCACCGGAAAGAGCACACTTCAAACTATAAATGTACATTTTTTTAGATTTTTTTTTTCTTTAAATACAATAGTTTTGAGCATGGGAAGAGGGGTGTTTAAAATGTGTCCGGTTGGTCGTTAATGGGTTAAACGCCCCATTGGTGGTGACCTCTCTTGCGGTCGTTATAGCGATAGTTTTGGTTCCCGAGCTCCTCGTTATATCAAGATTTGAGTTTATTTCAAGACATTTACAGAAGTTGAAAAATTTTTAAAAGAATTTCAAGAAATTTTAAGGGATTTTATTTGATTTACTACTCATTAGAGTAAATTCCTTAAAATTTCTTAAAATAACTTAAAATGTTTTTGGGAAATGTCTACTAGTAAATAAATAAAAATAAAATGATTTTGTGATTTTTTTAAATATATTCTTAATCCAATAAATGCAAACACAAAAAATTTAATGAAAATGTTTATCAGACTAGACGTCTAAAATTTCAACCCAATTTTTTATAATTTAATTTTTGATGCACTTTCATAAGTAAAAAAAGTTTCTAAAATTAAAGAAAATATGCTAAAGTATGTTTATCTGGTCTTAAAATTTTGTAAAAACAAAGAAAAATTGATTGAAAAATTTTTTTTTATAAATGTCAATATTTAGGACTAGATAAATGTACCTTAATGCTTTTCCGTTCAATTTTAGAAATTTTCAATTTGATTTCTCAATAAATATAGACGTAGCGTTGCTGAAAAAAATGTCGGTAAGGTAGAGATCGGATAAGTCTTACATGGTCTTAAACGATGAAACTATTTTTCTCGGTGTGTGAGGTTGAAAAAAAAATGAAAATTTATTTCATAGATGCTGAGTGCAATCTATCAAAATTGGATCTGCATTTATTTAGTTATGGGTTTTTGATCAAGGAAACGATTTATATATCCAAGTAAAAGATTATTTATTTTCAACTCTGCTGAATAAATGTGAATAGAAACATTATCATGTATAATAATGCGGAATATAATAATTATGTGTAATGTGTATTAATCTAACGTTATTACATAGATCTGAGATTTTGGCAGAACAAAGTAAGACAAACATTATTTATTCAATACTTAAGGTCATGTAAGACTTACCCGATCCCTACCTTACCGACATTTTTTTTCTCTGCAACGCTGTGTGTACATTTATTGAGATATGAAATTGAAAATTTCTATATTTGGAGCTAAAGCCTTAAGGTACGTTTGTCTGGTCCTAAATATTAACATTTATAAAAAAAAATTTTTTTGAAATTTTTTTTTATTTGTACAAAAATTTAGGAGCAGATAAACATACCTTAGCATATTTTCTTCAATTTTATAAATTTTCAACTTGATATCTTTATAAATGTAGACGTAGCGTTACAGAGAAAAAAATGTCGGTAAGGTAGGGATCGGGTAAGTCTTACATTGCCTTAATACTATTCAACAATGTCAATACATATGTTTTATACTTAAATTATTTAAGCATTTATTGAATAAATAATGTTTGTCTTATTTTATTTTGCCAAAATCTAAGATTTTAAGCATAAAACATTGTTTTAAGATGTTTCGAGTACAAACATAATATTAAAAAGTTAAAAATTCTTCAGGTTTATAAATTCAAGATACAAATTAATGAACTTGTACAATTTTATAATTTTCATCATTTTCCTTTTTCTTGATTAAAAAATTCCATTGAATTTATAAGCCAGAAAAATTTGTCATATACAATTAGTATTAAGTAGATATGAAATACACAAAATGATCCTAAAGGTAATAAAAAGTTATTTTTCACACAGGCTAAAAATGACAAAGATTAGAAAATAAAACCCGCTTTTTTCAAAAAATTTTCCTTTTCCACGTCTACAAAAAGAGAATTTACATAAATTGTCGTATTTTGAGTCAGAAAATTCAATGAATGTAGCTTCAGACTGCTAAAAGGATTGTTGATGACATTCAAAAAAGTTATACAAGATTGACCGAATAATACGTCTTCCATTGATTTAAACAAATTATCATTTATAAATAAATACTTCAGGTTACAAGATGGTCGGTATTCCAGTCGATAGAGATTATTATATGAAAGATCTAATGCTACTAAATTTCGCAAACTGTCAAAACTACCAGGCGCAATACTAAGTATCTTATTTCCGCTCAAAGACACAAATTTTAATGTTTCCATGCATTCAAAAGATTTCGCATAGACTTCTGTTATATTATTATCCCTGATATATAAATGGGATAATTTTTTCAAGCTACACACATTTGGAATCATCGAAATTCGATTCTCGTTCAAGTTTAAAATTTCCAAGTTTGACAAGTTCTTGAATGTCGGAAATTCTTTGATGAGATTTTTTGACATATCCAAATACAGTAGATCCGAATTAAAGGCAAAGGCACTTGATGAGACGAATTCTATGTTGTTGTTGGCAATTGATAAGAACATTAATCGTGGAAAGTTTTGGAAATCTATACAATCATCATCCAAACACGAGAAGGTATTTCCATCCAATGAGAGTACAATTAAAGAAGCTGGAACATTAAACATCTTGGAAAACATAATATTACATCTTTCGATGTACAAGTGAGTTAGAGTTGGTGGAATATTTTCCAAAATTTGATGGATCCGATCTTGTAAATTGTTGTATGAGAGATGTAAGTGAGTCAATCTTGGCAAATTAGTCCTTGAAATTGAAGGGAATCTGCTTGCCCTGATATTTCGAAGATACAGACGTTCCAATTTTGGCAAAGTCCATGAAATTTGATTGTCTTCGTTCCATTCATTGTCATAATATGGGTGGTGATAATTATGGTAATATATTTGAGTTTCCTCAGATTCCACGTTGTCTAGAATTAAAATTTTGAGACTTGGATGTGAACTAGAATTCAGAAAATCGACCACATCAAGCTTGTTATGAGCGAGATTCAAATATTCAAGATTTGAAAGATTTTTGAAAGCATTGAGGTTTCCTTTTTCAATCCCATTTCTTTCCAAACTTAAGCAGATGACATGAGAGTTGGAAATAAATGGAGATTTAAGTCTCGTTATTCCCAAATTTGATAAGTCCAATGATTGATCTTGAGAATGTTGTTCTTCACATGTCTTTATTAATGTATAATCCTTGTCATGAAATAATTCTTTGTAATAACCGATTGCACTCGAATATTTATTCCCAAAGCCAGCAAATATTAGCAGTAGTAAATATAAATTTCCAAGTTCCATTTTTGAGCAGATTTTCACTTATATTATCACTTTCAATGTTTATTTCAGGATTTTTTATGCGAGTTTTGAATAAATATCGTGAACACTAACTTCGAACCTTGTTATACTCGATCGATGTCACAAAGAAATTTGAATTCATATTACTCTACGAAAGTGGAGTTTTATATAGCGATTGCCCACCTACTTTTAATGGGTGTGTGATTCCCCGCAGTTCTTTGAAAATTTCATACAAAGGCAGATAAAAAATTGCTTTGTTTCCGGCCAGAGTGTTCAGATACGATTCGAAAGTAAAGAGAATGAAATTTAGAGAGAAAAGTTGGAAACGAAATTATCAGTATCAATTTTCATAGAACTGAGAGGAAGTAAATCGAAAATCTAATTAAACTCAGTTCTCATTATTCGTATCTAATATTAAAAGACAATAAAAAGTTCAACATATATTTCTGTTCATTTTCATTTTGAAGTTGATAAAGTTTAAAAAATTATTTCGATTGGAATAATATTGATACAATTTGGTAAACTTTTAGTATACAAGAATTTATACAGAAAAGAAAATACATTTTTATGAGTTTGGATACAAATTCAACTTACTAATTTTCTTATAATAACAATCTAATCGTTGAAGGTATCAAATACTTAATTAATTGTATAATATTGGGTTGAAGTTTCAAACAACTAGTCTGACGATTTTTTATACATTTATTGGAATAATAATTTTGAAAAAAGTTTCCACTCTTCCAAATTCCAAAAACTCCAAATTTTTATTTAGTAATTTTAGAGAATTTAGAGGATTTTAAAGAGACTTTAAAGAATGGCAAAAGATTTTATATAATTTTAAGGAATTTTACAGAATTTTAAGAGATTTCAAGATATTTCAAGATATTTCAAAAGATTTGAAGATATTTCAAGACATTTGCAGAAGATTAAAAAATTTTTAAGGAATTTCATTTTGATTTAGTCCACATTAGAAAAAATTCCATAAAATTTCTTAAAAATACTTTAAATATTATGAAATATTTTGAAAATCTTTAAGCTTTAGTGAATTCTTTTAAAATCCATTGAAATTCCTTACAATCACTTATCAGTTAAATCTAATGAAATCCTGAAATCTATAAAAATACTTAAAAATCTCTGAACCGGCCTTTTGATTACTTTTTCAAACTTTTATAAAAATCCCTTGAAATTTTGTGAAAACTCTTGAAAATACTTAAACTGTTTTGAATTTTTTTAAAAATCCTTTGAAAATTAAAATAATCATCATTTAGAGTTAAAAAATTTGTAATCAAATTAAAAATCATAAAAAAATCCTTTCATAATTCGTGAAAACTTCTTAAAATTACTAGAAATCTCATGAAATTCCATGGAATCATTAAAATTCTATAAAATCTTCTAAAAATCATAAAATCCTTTAGAATTAGTAGAAATCTCACAAAATTTCACAAAATTCTTCAAAATTCCATAAAATATTTTTTTAATTATATTAAAATCTTTGAAATTCCTTAAAATTCTCTACAACATATTAAAATCTCTTGAAATTCGTTAAGATTTCTTAAAACTCCCAAAAACCTCTTGAAATACCTCAAAAATCCACAAAACTATTAAAATTATAAATCTATTTAAATCCAAGTTAAAATTAGCAAAAATCTCTCAAAATTCATTAAAGATACTCTTGAAATTTCTTAACATTTTAAGTCTCTTAAAATTCTTAGAAATCTTATCAAATTTCATGAAATCCTAAAAAATTCTACAAAAACGATTAAAATCATAAATGTCTTGAAATTCAAGTTAAAATTAATAAAAACGTCTAAAAACTCATTTAAAAAACTCTTGGAATTTCTTAACATTTAGAATCTCTTAAAATTCTTAGAAATCTTATTAAATTTCATGAAATCCTTAAAAATTCAACAAAATCAATAAAATTACCTGACAAACTTTAAAATTCAAAATATTCTAAAATTCATAAAACTCTCTTAACTTCTTTTAAAATTCATGAAAATTATATTACAACATTTAAAATTCCTTAAAATCCTTTAAAATTCTTTGAAATCCCTTAAAATACCTCGAAACTTCATAAGAATTAATAAAATCTCTTAAATTTTCTTAAAACACTTAGTAATTATTTAAAATTTGATGAAATCCTTCGAAATTGCTTAAAATTCGTTAAAAGTTCTTAAAACTCCCAAAAACCTCTTGAAATCCCTTAGAAATCCACAAAAACTATTAAAATTATAAATCTCTTGAAATCCAACTTAAAATTAGCAAAAATCTCTAAAAATTCATTTAAAAAAACTCTTGGAATTTCGTAACATTTAGAATGTCTTAAAATTCTTAGAAATCTTATTAAATTTCATGAAATCCTTTAAAATTCTATAAATTCTTTTAAAAACTATATATGTATAGAAATTTTTTTGAAATCCCTCAATAAAATTACCTAACAAGTTTAAATTCCCTTAAACCTCATAAAATATTTTAAAACTCATAAAAATCTCTTTAAATCTTTTTAAATTCGCGAAAACTTCTTAATATTCTCGTCGGGAACTTATTGAAATTCTTTAAATTCTACGATAATAATTAAGGCCATGTAAGACTTACCCGATCCCTACCTTACCGACATTTTTTTCTGCAACCTTACTTGTACATTTATTGAAATTGTAAAATTAAAATTTCCAAAATTAAAGAAAATATGCCAAGGTATGTTTATCTGGTCCTAAATTTTTGCAAAAATTAAAAAAAAATTTTGTTATAAATGTCGGTAAGGTAGGAATCGGGTAAGTCTTACATCTACAGTCAATGAAATCCTGAAAATTCTATAAAATCTTTTAAAAATGTACACGTACCGTTGCAGAGAAAAAAATGTCGGCAAGTTAGGGATCTGGTAAGTCTTACATAGCCTTAAGATACCTTCAAATTCCCCAAAATCAATGAAAATCTCTATTATAAAATCCCTTAAAATTTCTTAAAAACCAGATCAACGCCGGTTAAATTTCTACTAAAAGAAAATTTCTACCAAAAAAAAAGTCTACTAAATAAATAAAAATAAAATGATTTTGGGAGCTGTTTTTGCTATCCTTAATCCAATAAATACAAAAAAACAAGTTAAATAAAAATATTCGTCAAACTAGACGAAGCGTCTAGTAAAATTTCTATAAAATGTCTAACTAGTCTGAAATTTCAACCCAATTTGTAAGTAGTATATCTATGAGAGTACGTCGCCACTTACCGACCGAGCAAGGTTCTATTCCATGCTAAGTTACCCTCGTTCGGTATATTACCATCCGTCGGTAACATACCGACCGATGGTAATCTAGCCTCGGTCGGTAAGTGACGCCGTACTCTCATATCTATACAAATTTTCTATAATTAAATTTGTGAATCACTTTCACCAATAAAAACAATCCTCGCTCAACACTCAACATGCAGCCTCGAAATATTAAAAGATCGCACTGCCACGTCCTTGATTTGATTTCTCCTGAGATCCAAAAATTCCAAAAACCCAGCACCAACTATAGTTGCGTCACCAATAGTTTTAAATAAATTTCCTTGCAGAAAAAGTCGACGAAGAGTGAAAGGCTTTTGCCAACCTTCAAAGGTGCTCAGTTGATTATCCTCCAGATGCAATTCTTCCAAAGACTTCAAATTCCCAAAGGAGTTGACTGAAACCCTCTGAATTCCTGCATCATTCAGCCACAATTCTTTCAAATTCTTCAGTTCACAGAATTTATTTTCTTCTACATGAAGAATCCTCGTATGGTCCAGAATCAATACTTCCAAGCTGGTCAATGCACAAATATTAGGAACTTGTGTCAAAGGGTTGCTGCTGAGATTTAAGCTTCTCAACTTGGTCAGCTTACTGAACGTGTTTTGGTTCAAATTGTCGATATGATTAGAAGATAGGTCCAATCCAAGGACATTAGGCACATCATCAAAAGCGTTGTGCTCAATTTCATAAATATTATTACTACCAACAAAAAGCCTCTCCAAATTCTGGAACCTCTTCAGACACAAACTTGACACTCTTGCTTTCTCAGTACAACCAATTTTCTCAAAGAAGTTCTCACTGGCACTCAAAACTCTGAGTCTCCCAATTTGCTGGACAGGAATTCGTCTCAAGCTATTGCGATTCAAAAACAGATGAGTCACTGAGTCAGGAATCGAAAAAGTAGTGCCCTTGGATAATTCATTTCCTGATAAATAAAGATGAGTCAGACTTGGCGAAAGAGAGAACTCGAAATTGTACAGACCCAAATTTCTGAGATACAGGTGCTTCAGTTTTGGATAAACTCCTAGGATCTTCAAAAAAGTGGTTCCTTTATTTCCATCCAGATTGAGAGTTTCCAACAAAGGGAGATTAGGGAATGATTGGAAAAATCCATCGATGACAAGATTATTATTCTCAAGGTTGATCAAACGCAGATTTGGCAATTTGTTAAAAAACACTTTTGAGATTTCTTGAATCCGATTTCCAGTTAGATCTATGCACTTGACTTTTGTTCCTGTGACCACTTTTTCATCCAGTTTATCCAGATTGGAATTGACCAGTGCAAAGGATTCACTGGGATTTGTCCTACAGGATTTTATTGGGTGAAATCCATTGATGATCTCTTCCCAATTTTCGTATTCTTGTTCGAGAGAATTTCCAAGTGTCAGGAGGCATGAGAGTAGAATGAAGGCAGTTGTTTTGAATTTTGTCATTCTAATCAATTTTGTCGTTCTAATCAATTTTGTGATTCTAATCACGAGTTTCGTTGTTGTTGATGTGGAAAGTGCTCGAGTTCACTTTTTTTATAACAATGCGGAAGAAAATGATTCTACTTGCAACTTTACGGAAGCTTTGTTGCTAGAGACGTTCGAAGTTGAAATTAGAAATAGAACTGCTTGAAGAAGTGGCGGTTCAAGTTCCACGAGTCGGTCCATAGAAGACGAAGACGATACACTTTGACTCTTGATCTTAGAGACCTTGTGAGGAGAGGGTTATTATCAAGGGGAATTACATCAAGGGAATCTAGTTGATTCGTCAATAGTATTGTTAGGAAAATAAAAAGTAGGCCAATTTCAAACTGATAAGTTGGCAATATCTCGTTTAATAATATTGTATGTATTCTATATTAAGAAATATTTATTTATATACATATTATTTTTTCGGTTTTACTATAATATTAGGTCCGAATTTTATAAAAGTTTTTTTATCTTGTGGTAACGAAGATTAAAATTAGATTTAATAAAGAGATTTGATAAAATTTAATGAAATTAGATTTAATTAAATAAAATTTTATTTTATTTTTAGTTTTAATTTGATTTAATGAAATTCTCAAAGTTTCTTTCTTTCTTCTTATTACTGCTAAGATTTTTTTATCTTGTGCCAAGGAAGATTTGGTTACTTTATTATTATTACTTTATTCTACTCTCACAGACATTTTTATTGTGAAACCTGATTGGCTTTTAAATTACTTGAAATTGTGCAAGGAATTAATTAACAAAATAATAATCCACAAGTTGATTTGCTGATCTCTGAAAATTTTACAAAAAACTTCAAAATCCTTCTAAATTCATTAAAATCTCTCAAAATATTCTTGGAAACCTCTTGAACTAAAAATTCTTAGACATCTTCAAATAATTACACGAAAGCCTTAAAAATTAGAAAAAAATTTTTTAAAAACACAAAAATATCTTGAAATTATATAAAATTATTAGTAATCTTATAAAACACCTTGAAAACCTGTAAAATTCCACAAATTTTTTATGAAACTCATGAAAAACTCTTAAATTCTTTTAAAATGACTTAAAATCTTAAGATTTCACGAAATCCTTAAAAATTCTACAAAATTATTTAAAAACAGAAAAATATCTTGAAATACCTTAAAATTATTAGAAATCTCATAAAATTCCATGCAATCCTTTAATATTTCACAAAATCTTTTATAAATCATAAAAATCCCTTAAATTCTCTTAAAATCAATTAAAAATCGACAACATTCCTTACGATACCTTAAATCTTGGAAAATTCCTCGAAATTCCACGAAATATTTTTAAATTCCTTAAAACCCTAGAAACTGATTGAAATCTCTTAAAATTTCACATAAAACCTTCCAAATCCCTTAAAATTCGTTAAAATGTCATAAAGTTCCATGAAATCCTAAAAAATTTGTAAATATTTTAAAAACTAGAAAAATCTCTTGAAAAATCTTCAAATTTTACAAAAATTTTCGAAATCCATGTAAATTCTACAAAATCTTTTTAAGAAATCATAAAAATCCTCTGAAATCCATCAATAAAATTCCCTGACAAGTTTTAAGTTTCTTTAAATCCCATAAAATATTTTAAAAATTAAAAAATCTTTTGAAAACCTTTAAAATTATTAGAAACCTCATAAAATTTAATAAAATCTTTAAAGATGCGATGTGTTTTAAAAATTATTAAAATCTATTGAATTCTTTTAAAATTTAAGAAAATTAGATGATAAACTTTAAAATCCCTTAAAATCCCTTAAAATTATCAGAAACTTTTCGAAATTTCGAAATTCTACAAGATTTAAAATCCCGGAAACCTGTTAAGATCCCTTAAAATTTCACAAAAATTTTCGAAATCATAAATGTTTTGAAATCCACGTTAAAATTCTTGAAAATCTCTAAAATTTCTTAGAAACGTCTTCGAAACTCCTTTAAATTTAAAGTCTCTGTAAATTATTAGAAATCTCGCCAAATTCTATGAAACCCTTAACAATTCGTCAAAATTTGTGTAAAATTTCAAAAACTATCTCTGAAATCTTTTAAAACTATTAGAAATCTTATAAAAATCCGCATCAAATCCATAAAAACTCTACAATATTTTTTAAAAATCGACTAATTTCTTGAAAGTCCTTAAAAATTTGAAGTCCTTTAAAATTCTCACAAAATCTTTTAAAGATCAGAAAAATCTCTTGAAATTCCAGGATAACATTTAAAATTCCTTAAAACCCCATAAAACTCTTACAAACCTTTTGAAATTCCTTAAAATTTCATGAAAACCTTAGAAATCGATGAAATTCTTCGAAATTTTTTAAAATTCTTAGAAACCCCTTAAAATTCTTCAAAAATCGTCAAAGTCCCTTAAACTTCTATATTCCAAAAAAATCTTTTGGGTTTCGAAAAAATCACTTAGAAATCGTAAAACTCCCAGAAAATTGTTACAAATTGTAAAGTAACATTTAAAATCCCTTTATATCTTTTTAATTCGTTAAAGATATTAAAAATCTTATAAATGCCCCATGAAATTCTTTAACATTGTCACGAAATCTTTTAAAGATCAGAAAAATCTCTTGAAATCACTTAAAATTATTAGAAATCTCGTAAAATTCCATAAAATCCCTCGCAATTCTTAGAAATATTTTAAAATATCTTAAAATTTCTTGGAATTTCTTGGAATTCCAGAATAGCATTTAAAATTCCTTAAAACCCCATGAAACTCTTACAAACCTTTTGAAATTCCATAAAACTTCATGAAAACCTTAGAAATCGCTGAAATTCTTCGATATCTTATTAAATTCATAGAAACCTCTTAAAATCTCTCAAAATTTCAAAACATTTAGAATCCCTTTTAAAATCGCTAAGAATTCTTAAAAGTCTCTTAAAATTGCACAAAATTCCTCTAAAATTTCACGAAATATCCTAAAATCCCTTAAAAAATTCTACGAAATCTTTTTAAAATCCTAAAACTCTTTTAAATTTCCTAAGAATCACTTAAAAATCGTAAAATTCCCTTAAAATTTCTAGTATCCTCTTGAAATTACTTTCTAAAAAATTACTTTCTCCCTAAAAATATCTCAAAAATCTCTTAAATCTGATTTCCTTTCAAATAACTTTCATTTCTAAAAAGAAAAACAAAACAATCCATTGGTCTGCTAGTAAATAAAATAAATAATGAATATAACTTTTCATACAAAATCTAAAAACCAATTCAAAATAATCCACACTAAAAATGTTTTTCGTTCCATTTCTCACTTAAAAAAGTAAAAAACTAGAAAACTACCAACACTTTCAATTTTTCTATACAAGTATCAAATAAAATTTTCCTCAGCAATGCAAACTTCGTAGCATCTTCCACTCATGGCTCTGCACTCACTCTTCACATGGATCCTCACATCATAAGAAAGATTTTCCGTACAGCTCACACTGATCACAGGATTATTCTGCATATAAACAACCGAAAGATGTCTTGCACTTTCCAAACACAAATTTGAAAAGGCTGTAAAAAGATTCCCCCTGACATCTAACGACTTGAGACTTCCCTGTTGCCTCATCCAAAATCTATCCAAATGGTGCAACCTGTTATAAGACAGATCCAACTCTTCCAAATTTGGAAGGTCAATAAATGAGTCAGTTTCAACTTTACAAATCCTGTTGTTGTTCAAAATAATTTTTTTCAACATTCTCAAGTCCCTGAAGCTCCCAGTCCGAATTGTCTCAATTTTATTATAACCCAAAGAGACAGTCAACAGTTGAGTATTCATACTCAAATCCGGAACATTCATCAAACAATTTCCAGTCAAATCCAGCTCCCTAAGGTTCCTCAAATTCTGAAAAGTAGCTGGTTTGATACTCTCAATTTTATTATTCGCCAGATCTAAAGTCAACAAATCACGAGAATTGCTGAAAGAATCCTCCTCAATCCTCTCAATCTCGTTATGAGTCACTGAAAGATACTTCAATCTTCTCGCACTCTCCAAACGCAGGGCTCCGTCTTCCAAACAATAACTATTGCACACAGATCTGATCCTATTATGATCCAGAAAAAGGAATTCAATGTTATCCAGAATTTCACCCCCGAATCTGTTAATGTGATTCTTCTGGAGATGAAGATAAGTTAAACAACTCGGAACATCTCTCGTGAAATGTTCGTCTTCAATGTAGTTGTCAGACAAGTAAAGATGTCTCAGATTCGGGAGCGCAGTTCTCAAGGAAAATTGTAACTTCCTCAGATAATTATTTCTCATGTAGAGACTTTCGAGACTTGGAAAGCAATCACTCTGAACAAGATCACGTCCAAAGTCGTTGATTGGCAGTTCATTTTCGTCGAGAATTAAGGTCTTCAGTCTATTGTAGCGGCTTCCAAAGGATAGAAGATTGCAAACTGGAATCCTGTTCTTGGAGAGGTCCAGATAGAGAAGGTTTGGTAAGGGGTGGAAGGTTCCAGATCCAATTCGATCAATATGGTTATTGCGGAAGCTGAGACAGGTGACTTCCGAGCTGCTGATGATCCCTGGGTAGAGACTTCGAAGTCCAACTCGAGGCAGGAACAAACTTAGACCACTTCCTTTTAAATCTTGACAGTTGCCAGTTGGCAAAATTGGTGGATCGTCATTGGGAGATCCAATCGAGTGGTAGACTCTGGTCATTGGAAATGAAACTGAGGTGTAGAATCCATTGATGATTATCACTTTCAGCAGAAGGATCAAGATCAGTTGAATTCTTAGTCCCATTTTTGGAAACCTTGCAGAAAAAAAATTAATTTTTTAGTCGGGGCGCTGATGAGGAAAATTAGTTGGGGCCCTGATGGGGAAAACTTGTCGGGCCCTTCCTAAAGAAAACAAGCTGGGGCCCTGATAGGGAGAACTATTCGGAGCCCCAGCAAAATCGATTGATGATTATCACTTTCAGCAAAAAGCCCTTGCAGAAAAAAAGTAGTCAGGGGCCTGCTGAGGAAAACTAGTCGGGGTCCTGATAGGGAAAACTAATTGGAGCCCCAGAAAAATCCATTGATCATTATCACTTTCAGCAATAGGATCAAGATCAGTTGCATTCTTAGCCTTGTAGAAAAAAAATTTAGTCGGGGGCCTGATGAGGAAAACTAGTCGGGGCCCTGATGGGGAGAACTATTCGAGGCTCTGATGAGGAAAAATAGTTAGGGCTCTGATGGGGAAAAGTAGTCAGGGCTCTGATGCGGAAAACTAGTCGACCCTGTTGTGGCCGCAATGTTTTTAATTATAAACCCTACTTTAAATGGAGAAAATTTTTTAGTCGAGGCCCTGATGGAGGGAAACTAGTTGGGGCCCTGATGGGGAAAACTAGTTGGGACTGATGGGGAAAGCTAGTCGGGCGCTGATGAGGAAAATTAGTTGAGGCCCTGATGGGGAAAACTTGTCGGGGCCTTGCTAAAGAAAACAAGCTGGGGCCCTGATAGGGAGAACTATTCGCAGCCCCAGCAAAATCGATTGATGATTATCACTTTCAGCAAAAAGCCCTTGCAGAAAAAAATTAGTCAGGGGCATGCTGAGGAAAACTAGTCGGGGTCCTGATAGGGAGAACTATTCGGAGCCCCAGCAAAATCGATTGATGATTATCACTTTCAGCAATAGGATCAAGATCAGTTGCATTCTTAGCCTTGTAGAAAAAAATTTAGTCGGGGCCCTGATGGGGAGAACTATTCGGAGCCCCAGCAGAGTCCATTGATGATTATCACTTTCAGCAGAAGGATCAAGATCAGTCGAATTCTTAGTTCCATTTTTGGAAACCTTGCAGAAAAAAATTAATTTTTTAGACGGGCCCTGATGAGGAAAATTAGTTGGGGCGCTAGTGGGCAAAACTAGTCAGCCCTGCTGTGGCCTTAATTAGGTTCCCGCAATGTATGTTTTTAATTATAAACCTGATGAGAATTATTCGGGGCCCTGATGGGGAAAACTAGCTGGAGCCGTGATGAGGAAAAATAGTTGGGGCTCTGATGGGGAAAAGTAGTCAGGGCTCTGATGCGTAAAACTAGTCGGGGCCCGATTAATTTTTTCTAGACCAGAACTTCTAGTCCCGGCCACGATAGAACCCTACTTTAAATGGGGAAAACTAATCAACCCTACAGTGGCCCTAATTAGGTCCCCGCAATATATGTTTTTAATTATAAACCTGATGAGGAGAATTATCCGGGGCTCTGATGGGGAAAACTAGTCGGCCCTGTTGTGGCCGCAATATATTTTTAATTATAAACCCTACTTTAAATGGAGAAAATTTTTTAGTCGAGGCCCTGATGGGGGAAAACTAGTCGGGGCCCTGATTAGTTTTTTTTTAATCTAGAGCTTCTAGTCCCAGCCGCGATAGAACCTTACTTTAAATGGGGCAAATTTTTTAGTCGTGACCCTGGTGGGGAAAACTAGCTGGGGCCCTGATGAGGAAAACTAGCTGGGGCCCTGATGAGGAAAACTAGTCGAGGCTCTGAGGGAGGAAAACTAGTTGGGGCCTTGATGAGAAAAACTAGTCGGCCCTGCTGTGGCCCTAATTAGGTCCCCGTAATATATATTTTTAATTATAAACGTATATAGTTATGCATTTGGGACGATTTGAAGTAGAAATTCTCAAAATTCGTAAGAAATTTCCCACTAGCGCCAGACAGGGCCCTGAATAGTTTTTTTTAGACTAGAACTTCTAGCCCAGGCCACGCTAGAATCCTACTTTAAATGGGGAAAGATAGGGAAACTACACGGGTTAATTAGATGAGTTTTGAATTTAAAATCGAGTTTTGAATTTAAAATCGATTTTTTAAATCGAGTTTAAATAATTATGAAGATGTTGTTTAGAAGTACTTACGTTAACAGTACCGGTGTCTTTCTCACTGGAGATTGCAAAGACTTGTGTGACAAATCAGATTCCAACTTTGCTTATATAGTCTGATCGATAAACTAGGTTTTTTTAGACCACAAACTCCCAATGTCGACTACATAATTGACGCACTAGTGGTTTATCTCTCAAGTTTCGAAACATGTCGGTATTTGCACGTTTTGCATTGTTTTCATTAGATAATACTTAATAATGATTCTTCTTTTGGAAAGAATAGAGATAATATGTATTTCCGGTTTTCTGGGTAGCTGTTTACTTTTTGAATAATATCAAGACGTGCCGTCTAATTTTAATCCAAGTTTTATTTTCATTATAGAGGAACTGTTTGTAGCAAAATTTTAAAAATAGCACGCGTCAAATTAAATTTTGATCTGAATTTCTAAATTATGAAGGACATTCCTGATAAATTGATTAAGTCTGTAAAAATAACGAGTGCCATTAAATTCTTAATGAGAATTAACAAAAATTTAATTAATTAGGCCATTTTTAAATGCTTATTTTTGTTGATTAGATTAGAACTTCTTATAACTAATGTTTTTTATATAAATTATTTTTTAAAACTGTTGTTTGGATTATATAAGAGATTTTATATAGATTGGTAAAAAAAATTTAATTAGAATAAGAGAACTGTTTTGTAATGTTGCAAATTTGATGAAATAATTAAATCAATGAATCAGTTAATAGTTTGATATATTTGGTAATGCCATGGACACATGCATAAAATTGTCGCTCGTCCATCGAAGTCTTTCTCAAGGTCTTGCAATCATGTGATCATTTGGTTATCTCAAATGATTGATTGAATGCAGAAAAACTTTAAGATACATATTTTATCCGTGTAAATGATTAAATAAATAATTACAAGTAATATTTTATCATTTTCAAATTTTCAGAAAGTAGAATTAATAGTAAAGCATTTATTGATTCGTTTTTAGTATAAAATATTGTACGTTTCCAAAGTGGCCACTTGTAAGGGAAGTTAGGAAAGTCTGGGAAATGTCAGGGAAAAAAAAGTTTATCAGGGAAGTTAGGGAAATGTCAGGAAACTTCGAGTAATTGTCAGGGAAAATAGAAATTGACATTTATGCTAACTATGTTATTTTTGTCGTATTATATATATATATATAACTTTTATAATTTACTTAACAAATTTTGGAAACTATCCAAAGATTTCGAAGGATTATAAATAATTTCCAGATATTCTCTGAGATTCTATAAGTTTTTAATGATTTCAAGACATTTTCAATAATTTTAAAGGATTTTAAGAAGTTTTTAGGAATTTTAAGGGATTACAAGAGATTTGTATAATATTTAAAAGATTTCTTTGAATTTTAAAAGGACTTCATGAAATTTTAAGAGATTTTTAAGGAAATTTGGGGAATTCAAAGAATTTTTAGGATTTTTTACAGGTTTTATGGAATTTTTAAAAGTTTTCAAAGATTCAAAAGATTTTTACGTATTTTAAGGGATTTTAAAGTTTTTCATGGAATTCTAAAGAATTTTAACAAGCTTTTAAAAATTGCAAGTAATTTTGACATTTTAAAAATGGTCCTCATAGAATTTTAAAAAATTTCAAGTCATTTCTGATTTTTAAAAGATTTTGTGAGATTTTTTATTTTAAAAGTTTTTTTTTTTAGAGATTTTAATGCACTTTAGGGAATTTTAAAGAATTTTATGAGATTTTTATGATCTGTAAAAGATTTTGTAAAATAATTGTAAATGGAATTTTAAATATTGAATAGTGGAATTTTAAGATATTTAAAGATGTTTTTAGGAATTTCAAAAGATTTTAAGGGAGTTTAGAGAAATTCAAAGAATTTTAAAGTTCCTTGAGAAATTTTAAAGTATTTCACGAGATTTTTATGATTTTCTAAAGATTTTGTAGAATTTTAAGGAATTTTGAAAAGTTTTCAAAAATTCTAAAAGATTTTTACGTATTTTAAGGGATTTAAAAGTTTTCGTGGAATTCAAAAGAATTTTAAGAAGCTTTTGAAAATTGCAAGTAATTTTGACATTTTAAAAACGGTCCTCACGAAATTTAAAAAAATTTCAAGTCATTTATAATTTTTAGGGAATTTTAAAGAATTTCATGAGATTTTTATGATCTGTAAAAGATTTTGTAAAATAATTGTAAATAGAATTTTAAATATTGAATAGTGGAATTCGAAGATATTTAAAGATGTTTTTAGGAATTTCAAAAGATTTCAGCGAATTTTAATGTTCCTTAAGAAATTTTAAAGGATTTCAAAAGATTTTTATGATTTTCTAAAGATTTTGTGGAATTTTTAAAAGTTTTCAAAAATTCTAAGATTTTTACGTGTTTTAAGGGATTTTAAAGTTTTTCGTGAAATTATAAAGGATTTTAAGAAGCTTGTAAAAGTTGTAAGTAATTTTGACATATTAAAAATGGCCCTCATAGAATTAAAAAAAATTTCAAGCCATTTTTTGATTTTTAAAAGATTTTGTGAGATTTTTTATTTCAAAAGTTGTTTTAGAACCTTTAATGCATTTTAGGGAATTTCAAAGAACTTCACGAGATTTTTATGATTTATAAACGATTTTGTCAAATAATTGTGAAGAATTTTATGGAATTTTAAGTATTAAACATTTTTTTTAGGAATTTCAAAAGATTTCAGCGAACTTTAAGGGATTTCAATAGGTTTCTAATAATTAAAAGAAAATTTTGTGCATTTTAAGAGACTTTTAAAATTCCTCATAGAATTGAAAAATATTTAACGAGATTCTGCAAGTGTTTTATGGAATTTTGAAAAATTACAGGAAATTTTAAGAGATATTTATGAATTTTAAAAGATTTTGAAGTTTTTCTTGGAATTTAAAGTATTTCAATGGTTTTTGTGGAATTTAAAAAAGTTTTATGAAAATTAAAGGCATCTTATGAAATATTAACAAATTTGAACAGATTTCGTCGAATTTTAAAATATTTCTAGGAATTTCAAGAAATTTCAATAAATTTTAAGAGATCTTTTCAAAAGTTGTAAATTCACAAAAGTTTTACGAATGTTAAATGTTGTGAAGTGATTTTAAATTTCAAAAGATTTAAAGAGACATTACACGAAATTTTTGAAAAACTTCAATAGTATTATTATTCAAAATTTATACGCATTTTTAATTCTTTTCTGTCAGGGAAATTTAAATTAAAGTTAATCGATAAAAATTAATTTAAATACAAATTATAAATACAAATTAATTATTAACTCATATAATTAATACTTAAACATAAATTAAATTAAATCTCAAGTCATTTTTTATTTTTAAAAGACTTTGTGAGACTTTTTATTTCAAGAGTTTTTTTTTTTTAATATCTTAATGCAATTTAGGGAATTTTAAAGAATTTCACGAGATTTTTATGATTTGTTAACGATTTTCTTTGAATTTTATCAATTAAATTTATTTTAATTTAATTGACATAAAAATCGACAAAAGAATGCCCAGAACTATTGATTGTATATATTATTATTGTTTAAAGTTCTTCGTTTGATCAAAAGACTTAATCAAAACGCTTGGCCCAATTATGTACTCGGATTAATTATCGATTTCACCAAATTAATCAACTCTTTCAACAATAGGTATCCGATCAGTTGATAATCCCTTAGTTATCGAAACACCACTTCCACTATCTAATCCTTTAGATTCCACAATTCCGGAACATTTCATTCTGTATTCATTATCCATATCCAAATATATCGACAAATTTCTCGGCAAATTTACCAAAGATCCTGTATTCACATATTTCACAGGATTTTTCTGCAGAAAAATCACTTCCAATGATTCCATACTTCCCAGAGACAAACTTCGAAAATCAGCAAAACAGTTTCTCCTCAGATCCAAAATTCGAAGCTTGTCTGATGCTGTAAGCCAATATTTTGGAAGGTATTGAAGTTTATTATTTTCCAGGTAAAGTTCTTCCAGAGAGATCAAATTTCCAAAAGATTCCACTTCTATATTTTTTAATAAATTATTACTCACTGACAATATTTTTAACATGAAAAGATTTCCAAATTCTCCACTGGGGACAGTTTCCAATTTATTGTCACTGAGATTCAATCTTTGCAGATTTTTCAAAAATGATAAATTTGGCAAAATCTTCAAACTATTGTTGCTGAGTGAAAGATTTTTCAGTTTTGTTGCAAAATTAAAAGTTCCCTTTCTGATAGTGTCAATTTTATTATTAGAAAGTTCCAGACTAGTCAAATTAAAAGTGTCATCAAAAGAATCTGGTTCTATGTCAATTATACCATTTCCAGACAATGATAAATATTGTAAATTCTTAGCATTATTTAGAGAAAGGGAAAATTCATGACAATATGTATTACAAATAATTTTAATTTGGTTTGCATCCAAAGCAAGGAATTCTATATTTTTTATCACCGAAGCATTGAATTTTTTAATTGAATTTTCCTCGAGATAAATGTGAGTCAAAGTGGAAGGCATCTCAAGAAATTCGAGGGTCTCAATCTTATTTTGGGTCAGATAAAGATGCCTTAATTTTGGCATATTCTTTTTTAGATTCGCAGTAATATTACATATTCCATTTTTCCGAAGATATAAATTTTCCAAACTAGGGAAATAACGGTTATCGATCCTCAAGTCGCAATTTTTATCATCATGAATATTTTCATCCAGAATCAATGTTTTTAATTGGGGATGACTTTTGAAAGAGAAAAGTTTTGAATTTGGAATCAAATTCCTCGCCACATTCAAATAATAGAGATTTGGTAAAAATTTGAATGCTCCTAGGGAAATTTCTCTTATGTGATTGTCTTCCAGGTTTAGACAATTTAAATAAGAACTCTCCATGAATCCATCGCTTATTTTTTCTAAATCGGTCTTGGACATTTTTAAGGTGATGTTTTCCTTCATTTCGTTACATTTTCCACTTGGGATGATCAAAGGTGTTTGGATTTGAGTTTTATTCTGAAAGTTTATATAAATAATTAATATTTATGATAAATTATATTTTTATTATTATTAATTACTATAGTAAACATTTTTTGTAGATTTTACAGTAATTAGAACTTCGCAGTCGATATTTTGTATAATTAACTTCAAAAGCACCAAAGTAATGACGTTTTGCATCATCTTCTTGATAAAAATCTGTAAATAAATAAATCGAAAGGAAATGTTTAGTTAAAAAGAGGGAAGGGTTTTTTAAAATATTATATAAAAAAATATTATATATATAATGAATTAGTATGTAAAATTTATAGTAAATTAAATATAATTATTATATAATATATTATTATTATATTATTATAATATCTTAATTTTTAAATTCTCATTTTTTACAAAAATATACAATTTTATAAATTCTTACTTGAAATTGAGAAGTAGAACTTTGTTTCTCGTTCTCTGGACGATAACTTCTGCATCACTAATTAATTATCATTCTTTTATTTAAGGCAATGCTGAAAGTATGAGTTTTAGAAAAGAGGGAATACTTGATAATGACCGAGTCATTGAATACGAAGACTTTTATTTTTATACGATCAATGGGTTATCTTATTCGATTAGTCTCTATAAAAAGTCAAAGTCTGTATTGTTGTATTTCTACATAAACAATATTTTCAATACTACTAGCAGACAACAATTATTTATTGATTATTTATTGAATTTCTTACAACTTCAAGTCATTAAAAAATCAATGAAATTTTGCTGATTCAAATTTAGAGAGTATCCAAGATTTTAGGGATATTTGGTTACATGAATTCTTTTAGAGAGGTATTTCAAGAGGTTTCTAAGAATTTTAGTGGATTTTGACAATTTTCAAGTGATTTTTACGAAGTTCCAGAGATTTTTAGGATTTTAAAAAGATTTCGTAGAATTTTGAGGTATTTCGCGGAATTTTAACGGAATTCATGAAATTTCAAGAGAGTTTTTAAAGTTAAGAAATTTTAAGGGATTTTTTAATGTTTAGAAATTTTGAGGAATATTTTAAGAGGTTTCTAAGAACTTAAAAAAATTCCAACAAATTTTAACAGATTTCGAAGGTTTTCGTAAAGTTTTAAGTGAAGGAATTTAAAATCTAATAAAATTTCCAGGAATTTTAAAAGTAGTCAATAAATTATAAGAATTTTAAAAATGCTTTATAAATTTTGTTAAATTTCAAGAGACTTCTAATAATTTTAATGGACTTTAAATGAAATTTTTAATGTTAAATTAAAATATTATCGTAGAATTTTATTAAGGTTCTGGGAATTTTAAAGTGATTTTATTGAATTTCAAAGTAATTTTATTTTTAGAGATTTTTGCGAATTTTAACTTGAATTTCAAAAGACTTATGATTTTAATGGTTTTTGTAGATTTTTAAGAGATTTCAAAGGGTTTCAAAGAATTTAAAAAGATTTTAAGGAATTTTCAATGTTGAAATTTAATTTTCATGAATTTTTAAAGAAGTCAAGAGATTTTAATAATTTTCAAAATATTTTATGGAATTTGACAGAATTTTATGAAATTTCATAAGACTTCGAATAATTTTAAAGGGATTTTATGATTTTTAGAAGATTTTATAGAATTTTATGGATTTCATGGAATTTCATGAGATTTCAAATAATTTAAAGAATTTCAATCAGTTTCTAAGAATTTTAAGAAATTTTCACGAATTTTAAAATATTTCAAGAAATTTTTATGAGTTATTTTATGTAATTTAAAGGATTTTGAAGTTGGCAGATAACTTTATTGATTTCTCTAATTTTTAAAAGATTTTATAGAATTTTTAAGGATTTCATGAAATTTGATAAGATTTCCAAGAAATTTAAGACATTCTAAATGTTAAGAAATTCCAAGAGTTTTTTAAATATATTTTTAGAGATTTTTGCTAATTTTAACTTTGATTTCACGAGATTTATAATTTTCATGGTTTTTGAGGATTTTCAAAGTATTTAAAGAGGTGTTTGGGAGTTTGAAGAAATCTTCAAGAGATTTCAAAGGGTTTTAACGAATTTTAAGAAAGTCAAGAGATTTTAAGAATTTAAAAAATATTTTGTGAAATTTTTAATAATTTTAAAGGATTTTATGATTTTTAGAAGATTTTTTAAAATTTTAAGGATTTCATGGACTGTAACAAGTTTCCAATAATTTTAAAAAGTTTTCACGAATTTTAAAAGATTTCAAGAGTTTTATGAGTTTTAGAATATTTTGGATTTTATGGTTTTTCATGTAATTTTATTGATTTTCTAATTTTTAAAAATTTTGTATAATTTTTCAGGATTTCATGAAATTTGATAAGATTTCTAAGAATTTTAACAGATTCTAAATGTTAAGAAATTCCACGAGTTTTTTTTAATGAATTTTTATGGAGTTTTGCTAATTTTATATTGAAATTCAAGAGACTTTTATGAGTTTTAGGTTTTAAGTTTTAATATTTCAAAGATTTTAAGAATTTTACATTTTTTAGGTAATTTTATTGATTTTTCTAATTTGTAAAAGATTTTATAGAATTTTAAAGGATTTCATATAAGATTTCTAAGAATTTTAAGAGATTTTAAATGTTAAGAAATTTCACGAGTTTTTTTTAATGAATTTTTATGGAGTTTTGCTAATTTTATATTGGAATTCAAGAGATTTTTTATGAGTTTTAGATTTTAAGTTTCAATATTTCAAAGATTTCAAAGATTTTACATTTTTTAGGTAATTTTATTGATTTCTCTAATTTTTAAAACATTTTGTAAAATTTTAAAGGGTTTTAGAGAATTTTAAGGAAGCCAAGAGATTTTAATAATTTTAAAAATATTTTATGGCTTTTTTAAGAATTTTATGAAATTTCTAATAATTTTAAGAGATTTTATGATTTTTAGAAGATTTTATAGAATTTTATAGAATTTGATAAGATCTCTGAAGATTTGAAGAGATTTTAAATGTTAAGAAATTCCAAGAAGTTTTTATAAATTTTTAGAGATTTTCGGTAATTTTAACTTGGATTTCAAGACATTTATGATTTTAATCGTTTTTTGTATGTTTCAAGGGATTTCAAGACGTTTTTCGGACTTTCAAGAAACCTTAACGAATTTTAACTAATTTCCAAGGTTTTCCTGAAATTATTTTAGCGACATTAGTTTTTTTTCTTGTTTCAACACCAAGTCATTCAAAAGCCAATTTTGAAGAGTCTTTTCTCAGTTTCTTCTGTTTCAATATAAAACCGAAAGACTTTTTTATCCTAAACCCATAAAGTGAAATAGACTCAACTTTATTGCTTAGAACAAATTTCTCGAAACAAAGTGCAATTTCTTTCGAAATGTCCCTCGAACCGTTTCTACTTAAATGGAGATTTCCGAGAAATAAAAGTCAATCGATTGTTGCATCTTATTGGAAATAAAGTAATTTTAAATAGATATTTTTTCTATTTTTGTGAAAAATATTTATCAGAATTTAAAAAACAGGGGGAGTGCCAGGAAGAATAAATTTTTCTTACGATATTTAAAATATAATTTTTTATATATAAAATATAATATTTATTACACAGTTTGATGAAAAAATATATAAATTTATAAACATTATACAAAAAAAAATGCTTAATTAATCTTTATTACATAAATTCATAATATTTTTACCTAAATGTCCCAAAGAATGAGAATATTTCCTCATAATGCTTCCCAGATGCAAAGTTACCCCATTTGGAAAATTCTCCATCGACTCCATTTTTATTCTTTTAATACTATTATTTTTCAGGTACAAATTTTCCAGTGATGAATTTTTCAAATACAAAAATTCAGTCTCCGAAACCTGATTCGAATTCATGTTCAAATATTTTAAATTCGTCAACGGCTTCACCCAATCTTTATAAAGTTTATGTAATCGATTCTCAGCGAGATCCAATTTAATCAAATTTTGCAAATTATCAAAAAGTTTCTCATCCAAAATAGCTATTTTGTTACCTCTCAAGGACAAAGTATCTAACTCAAGAAAATCTCTCAATGAATCCACTTGAAGTGTTTCAATTTGATTGTAACATAAAAAAAGTTCCTTTAAGTTCGAAAGCGAAATTCCTTTGGGAATTTTATTCAGTGAATTGTGACTCAAGGAAAGACTTCTTAAAGATTTCAATCCGCTGAAAGTCGTATTAGAAAAATCGGATATGAGATTAAAAGACAGATCTATTTTCTCTAAATTGTCACTTCCCTTAAAAGCATCCGAGTGAATGATTCTTATATAACAATGAGAAACAGACAATGTTTTCAGAGTTGTTTTATTCCCTGGATTCATATATTTATCGCCGCAACAACCAAGTTTATTAAAATTATTCCCACCAATAAAAAGAGAGGAAATATTTTGCAGAGAGGAAACATTGAATCGATAAATGTCACTTTTTTCCAATTCTAAGTGAATCAAAGTTTTTGGAATGCTTTCCAGATATCTTTCAATTCCTCCAGTATTTCGGGATAAATACAAGTGAGTCAGAACTGGAAAATTATCCCCAAAATTTAAGTGGTGTAATCGATTATTTCTAAGGTAAAGATATTTTAAATTAGGGAGTTTTCCGTAAGACACAAATTTTCCAGAAAAGTCATTCCTGGCATTTCCATCCAAGACAAGAGTTTTTACATTTTTGTGGCTTCCAAAGGACAGTAATTTTTCAGCAGCTATGTTGTTTCTGGCTAGGTTTAGGTAGGTCAAATTTGGTAAATTATCGAAGGTTCCATTGGGAATCACAATCATATTGTTGCCTTCGAGGTTGAGACAAGTTATAGGGGATTTATCGATAAATCCTTTGTAAATTAATTGGAGACCTGTATTGTTGAGATTTAGAGATATAGTAGAATTTGTCTTCATACAATGAGAATCTGGAGATAGGTCTTCGAAAAGGTCTTGCTCAAAATCAATATCAAGGTCAGTATCATCAAATACTATCGTCTGACCGTGGACGGAAGTGGGAATTGAGATTGGCATAATGATAAGAATGATGAGAAGCAGACTTTCATTTTCCATCTGAAAAATAAGTGGAAAAAGTGAATTTTTGTTAAAAAATTTGGCAATGAAAATTTTGTAAGGAATTTAAAAGAATTTTAAAAAGAAAGAATTTAAAAATTTAACAAATATTTTAAATATTTTATATTATTATTATTATTATTATTATTGTTATATTATTATTTTATATTTTTATATTATTAATATTTTTAAGATTTTAAAGACTTTAAAGTTGTCAGGTAATTTTATTGATTTCTGTAATTTTTAAAAGATTTTTGATAAAATTTCTAAGAATTTTAAGAAATTTTAAACTCTAAACTTGAATCAGTGAAATTTAACTGATTACCAGTCAAATTCCAGTGATTTTCATTGACCCTTTTCTCACGATTTTAATTAGTGAAAAGTCATGGAAATTTCAGTGACTTTTGACTGATTCTCGGTGAATTTTCACTGATTAAAATCGTGAGAAAAGAGTCACTGCAAATCAGTGGAATTTGACTGATTTAATTTTAGAGAGACTGTTAAGAAATTCCAAGAATTTTTATTTTAATGAATTTTTAGAGATTTTTGCTAATTTGAAATTGGATTTCAAGAGATTTATAATTTTAAAGGTTTTTGTGGATTTTTAAGGGATTTCAAGAGGTTTTTGGAAGTTTTAAGAATTCTTAACGAATTTAAAGCAATTTCGAAGGATTTTATCAAATTTTAAAAGATTTCTAAGTGTTTTAAGAGATTTCAAAGAATTTTAAAGGATTTTAAGGAATTTTAAATGTTGTAATATAATTTTCATGAGTTTTAAAAGAAGTTAAGAGAGTTTTATGAATTTTAGTATATTTTGGATTTTAAAGTTTGTCAGGTAATTTTATTGATTTCTCTAATTTTTAAAAGATTTTTGATAAGATTTCTAAGAATTTTAAGAAATTCTAAACTCTAAACTTGAATCAGTGAAATTTAACTGATTACCAGTCAAATTCCACTGATTTTCATTGACCCTTTTCCCACGATTTTAATTAGTGAAAAGTCTACTGGAAATCAGTGAAAAGTCATTGAAATTTCAGTGACTTTTGACTGATTCTCAGTGAATTTTCGCTGATTAAAATTGTGAGAAAAGAGTCACTGCAAATCAGTGGAATTTGACTGATTTAATTTTAGAGAGATTGTTAAGAAATTCCAAGAATTTTTATTTTAACGAATTTTTAGAGATTTTTGCGAATTTTAACTTGGATTTCAAGAGATTTATGATTTTAATGGTTTTTGTAGATTTTTAAGGGATTTCAAGAGGTTTTTGGAAGTTTTAAGAATTCTTAACGAATTTAAAGCATTTTCGAAGGATTTTATCAAATTTTAAAAGATTTCTAAGTGTTTTAAGAGATTTCAAAGAATTTTAAAGGATTTTAAGGAATTTTAAATGTTGTAATATAATTTTCATGAATTTTAAAAGAAGTTAAGAGAGTTTTATGAATTTTAGAATATTTTTGATTTTAAAGTTTGTCAGGTAATTTTATTGATTTTGTAGAATTTTTAAGGATTTCATGAAATTTGATAAGATTTCTAAGAATTTTAAGAGATTCTAAATGTTAAGAAATTCCAAGAATTTTTTAATGAATTTTTAGAGATTTTTGCTAATTTTAAGTTGGATTTCAAGAGATTTATAATTTTAATGGTTTTTGTGGATTTTTAAGGGATTTCAAATAGTTTTTGGAAGTTTTAAGAAATCTTAACGAATTTTAAGCAATTTCGAAGGATTTCATCAAATTTGAAAGATTTCTGATTGTTTGAAGAGGATTTAAGAATTTTTATTAATTCTTATGAAATTTCGAGGAATTTTAAGAGACTTCAAAGGGTTTCACAGTATTTTAAAGGATTTTAAGGAATTTTCAATGTTGTAATATAATTTTCATGAATTTTAAGAGGTCAAGAGATTTAAATTATTTTCAAAATATTCTATGGAATTTGACAGAATTTTAAGAAATTTTATGAGATTTCTATTAATTTTAAAGGGATTTTATGATTTTTAGAAAATCTTATGGGGTTTAAAGGATTTTACTGTTTGTCAGGTAATTTTATTGACTTCTCTAATTTTTAAAAGATTTTATATTATATTTAAGAATTTCATGAAATTTGATAAGATTTCCAAGAATTTTAAGAGATTTTAAACGTTAAGAAATTCTGAGAGTTTTTTTTATGAATTTTTAGAGTATTTTGCTAATTTTAACTTGGATTTCAGGAGATTTATAATCTTAATGGTTTTTGTGGATTTTAAAAAGAATTTCAAGAGGTTTTTGGATGTTTTAAGAAATCTTAACAAGTTTTAAGAGATTTCAAAGGGTTTTAGAGAATTTTAAGGAAGTCAAGAGATTTTAATAATTTAAAAAATATTTTATGAAATTTTAATGAATTTTGTCAAATTTTGTGAGATTTCTAATAATGAAATTTGATAAGATTTCTAAAGGGTTTAAGAGATTTTTCGAAATTTTTAGTGGTTTTTAGTAATTTTAACTTGGATTTCAAGACATTTATAATTTTAATCGTTTTTGTAAAATTTAAAAGGAAATGAGAATGAAAAAAAATCAGTCAGAAAATGTACACTTTACTTACAGTTCTTGACTGGTAGATACTTTCCAAATGACGACGAATGGAGAGCTGCATAAGCGTTCAATTTAATCTTCAAAGCCATTTACGTGATTCATCAATAGTAATTACGATAGGATTTATCCTAATTTGAGAACAGCGCTTTCAATTCATAAAATTGAAACAATGAATCTTTTAAAGGCTCTGCGTTTGTTGAATTTTTTTCAAAAATAAAATTTGCAATTTTAACGCGCTGATTATAAATATAATAGTGAAAATTGGCGAAAATTTAATTTTCATGGTGAAATCCTGAAAACCCCATAAAAATCATGGTTTTAGCGTTTATCTTATCTAATATGTAAAATTTTAAAAAATGCTTTAAACAAAAGTTGTAGACCTCATAAAAATACATATTTTTTGTTTCAAACATTTTTTTCTGCGAGTGATAGTTTCTGAAAAAATCAAAGATATATTAACTTAAAAAAAACCATTAACCACCCAGTGGTTAGAATGTTCTAAAAACATCTTTAAATTTCCTGCCCACTGGGCATCACTTCACATTATAAAGAAAAATTATTCTAAAAGAAAATCATTGTAAAGGGAAATGGCAAAGGAAAATGGTTAAGGGAAATGGCAAAGGGAAAGGGCAAAGAGATATGGCAAAGGGAAATGGTAAAGGGAAAGGACAAAGGAAAATAATAAATGGAAATGGTAAAGGGAAATAGCAAAGAGAAATAGTCAAGGGTAATGGTAACAGGATATGGCAAAAGGGAATGACAAAGATTTATGGCAAAGGGAATTGCAAAGGGAGATGGTAAAGGGGAATGGTAAAGGGAAATGGCAAAGGGAATGACAAAGAGATATGGCAAAGGGAAATGGTAAAGGGATAAGACAAAGGGAAACTGTAAAGGAAAATGGCAAAGGGAAATTGTAAAGGGATATGGTAAAAGGAAATGGTAAAGGGGAATAGAAAAGGAGAATGATAAGGGGAAATGTCAAGGGGAAATGGCAAATGGAAGTGGTAAATGAAAATGGTAAAGGGAAATTGTAAAGGGATATGGTAAAGGGAAATGGTAAAGGGGAATAGAAAAGGAGAATGATAAGGGGAAATGTCAAGGGGGAATGGCAAAGGGAAATGGTAAATGGAAATGGTAAAGGGTAATAGCAAAGGGAAATAGTAAAGGGAATTGGTAAAAGGATATGGCAAAAGGAAATATAAAGGGAAAGGGCAAAGGAAAATAATAAATGGAAATGGTAAAGGGAAATAGCAAAGGGAAATAGTCAAGGGAAATGGTAACAGGATATGGCAAAAGGGAATGACAAAGATATATGGCAAAGGGAATTGCAAAGGGAGATGGTAAAGGGGAATGGTAAAGGGAAATGGTAAAAGGATACGACAAAAGGGAATTGCAAAAGGAAATGGTAAAGGGAAATGGTAAAGGGGAATGGTAAAGGGAAATGGCAAAGGGAAATAGTAAATGGAAATGGTAAACGGGAATGGTAAGGGGAAATGGTAAAGGAATATGACAAAGGGAAACTGTAATGGAAAATGATAAAGGAAAATGGTAAAAGGATACGGCAAAAGCGAATGGAAAAAGGATATAGCAAAAGGGAATTGCAAAAGGAAATGGCAAAAGGGAATGGCAAAGGGAGATTTTAAATGGATATGGCAAAGGGAAATGGTAAAAGGAAATGATAAAGGGAAATGGTAAAAGGGAATGGTAAAGGGAAATGGTAAAAGGGAATGATAAAGGGAAATGGCAAAGGAAAATAGTAAAATGGAATGGTAAAGGGAAATGGCAAAGGGAAATTGTAAAGGGATATGGTAACGGGAAATGGTAAAGGAGAATAGTAAAGGAGAATGATAAGGGGAAATGGCAAGGGGAAATGGCAAAGGGAAATGGTATAGGGAAATGATAAAAGAAATAGGGAAGGGAATGGTAAAGGGAAATGGCAAAAGCGAATGACAAAGGAAAATGGCAAATGGAAATGGTAAAGGAATATGGCAAAGGGAAACGGTAAAGGGATATGGCAAAGGGGATTGGTAAAGGAGAAATGCAAAGGGAAATGGTAAAAGGATACGGTAAAAGCGAATGGAAAAACGATATGGCAAAAGGGAATAGCAAAAGGAAATGGCAAAAGGGAATGACAAAGAAATTTGGCAAAGGGTAATGGTAAAGGGATAAGACAAAGGGAAACTGTAAAGGAAAATGGTAAAGGGAAATGGTAAAAGGATACGGCAAAAAGCAATTTCAAAGGAAAATGGCAAAGGGAAACTGTAAAGGGATATGGTAAAAGGAAATGGTAAAGGGAAATGGCAAAGAGAAATAGTAAATGGAAATGGTAAAAGGAAATGATAAAGGGAAATGGTAAAAGGGAATGGTAAAGGGAAATGGTAAAAGGGTACGATAAAGGGAAATGGCAAAGGGAAATTGTAAAGGGATATGGTAAAGGGAAATGGTAAAGGGGAATGATAAAGGGAAATAGTAAAAGGGAATGGTAAAGGGAAATGGCAAAGGGAAATGGTAAAATGGAATGGTAAAGGAAAATGGCTAAAGGGAAATGGCGAAGGGAAATTGTAAAGGGATATGGTAAAGGGAAATGGCAAAAGGAAATGGCAACGGGAAATAGTAAACGAAAATGGTAAAAGGGAATGGTAAAAAGAAATAAAAAAGCAAAATGGTAAATGGTCACAAACATGTTGTATTTTATTTTATATCCTTCATAAAATGCATTTAAATGCTTAAAAAATCTTTTATTTATTATAAAAACTCGTGAAAATTGTCGAAAGCAGTGGAAAGTCACATTCAACCCCAATGTTCATGCAGAACCTGAGGTTCATTCTCTTCACCCAACATCAAAACCTTCTTATGTTCTTTTTTCTCAAGTAGCTTCGGCAGTGCGCCCGAACTTCTTATTGATCCCATATGAACAGTTAAATTCTCAGGCAAATTCATCATAGAACTGGCAGTAATTCGAGTAACAGGATTTTCCTTAATATATAATGCCTCCAGCGAGTAATTACTTCTCATAAAAAGTGATTCCACGCTCGAGAATCGGTTAAAGTTCAAATTCAAAAATCGCAGGCCTCTCAACATCTCTAAAGAATCTGGTTGGAAATAGTGAATGCTATTTTCAGCCAAGTCCAATTCTATCAAGTGAGTCAAATTTGCAAAGACACCATCATCCAAATGCGAGATATTATTTCCCCTGAGTGACAAAGTTTCAAGTCCAGTGAAATTACTCAATTGTCTCACATCCTGAATTTTATTGTGACTCAGGTACAACTTTGTCAAACAGGAAAGTGAAATCGCCTTGGGGATCTCCTTCAACAAATTATAACTCAGAGACAAATTTTTCAATGAAGATACTCCATTAAACAAGCCATCCGGAATTTCGTAAATGTAGTTATTAGACAAATCCAGAGTTGTCAAATTGTATGTTCCATAAAAAGCAGTTGCACCAATCTTTTCTATTTTACAATACCTAAGAGAAAGCTCCTCCAAAGTTGGAGTATTACTTGGATCCAATGTATTTTCATAAGACCTATCAACATTTTTAAAATCGTTTCCATCCAAATACAACTCAGTAATATTGTTTAACACTGATGTTCTAAAAACATTGATGCCATTTTGTTCCAAATACAAATGTGTCACAGAAGCTGGTATGTTGCTAACAAAATTGTATAAATTCGTCACATTGACAATGTTATCAGTTAAGTAAAGATGTGTGAGACTTGGGAAGTGAGCGCGGAAATCATTCGGGAAATATTCGAGAAGATTCCTTCTTAAGAATAGGGATTTCAGTTCTGGAAAGTATCCATGCAATGCAAATGTGTGAGAATAAGTTGGAACATTCCCATCAAGAATTAAAGTCTCCAATTTTTTATGACTGCCGAATGAGAGGAGATTATATGCTGGGATGTGATTATTCGCCAGGTTGAGATAGGTCAAGTTTGGAAGGTCATCAAAAACCCCATAAGGTATCGCGACGATTTCGTTGTCTTCAAGATTGAGGCAAGTGAATAAGGGACTATCTGTAAAGTGGTCGGTGATGTTGTTTATACCCATTTTTGAGAGATTTAGTTTGACGGAAGTTGCTGTTTTTTGACAATCTGGGAGTTCGGCGAAGGTCAATAAAGATCGTTCCAAAAGGATGTCCTCCTCGTTCAGATCAAAGGAGACTGCTTGCTTCTTACAGCCTGCAATCACTCCAGTCGTGAAGAAGATTGTGAAGATTGTGAAGAAAGCCTTCATTTTCTTCTGGAAAGGAAATTATATTTTCTGTAAATTATTGTCTTAAATTGTTTCTGCCTTAAAATTGTTTTATCTTGAACCAATTTCAAAATATTTGTAAAGGAAAAGAATTTGCAAAATTTTCAAACCCAAAGATGTATTATTATTATTATTATTATTATTATTATTGAAACTTGAAACAAATTATTATAAATAAAAATAACAGTTTCTGCAAATAATAAATAATTAAGGAATACTCGAAATGAATAAACAAAAGAAATATAGCTGTATAATAAAATTTGCGAAAAAACTGATATACTTACTTGATAATATGAAACTGCCTTAAAAATCACTCGAATCGACTTTTTATGACCCCGACAGTAGCTGAGATTTTTTTAAAGACAATTTTTTCAATGTCGATACTGAATACTTTATAAAGAAAACTTTTTTGATTAAAGTTTATACTCTGCGGACCCTTTTCACTACGTTGAGTCCTGTACGAACCCTGGAGACCGTATGAAGAAAGAAGCCTACTGACAAGTCCAAGGTATGCTCCCAAGGTTAACGACGTTGTCGAGAAAAACGAGATTATCCAGGAGAAAATAAAAGATTTTTACTACGGGGAAGATACCAACTAGAAGGGATTCTAGGTATTGAGCATTTCAAGTTTATATTCTGATTTTGCGAGATTTTTTGCAAACTTTTAAATATGAGATGGGATCTTGGGAATTAATTAAAGTATTATTTTAGGAACTGAAAAAAAATTATATACATGGTCAAATACGGTTGTTTTTTTATTATTCATAGCAGAATTCTCTATAAATATTATTAGTATTATATATATATGTGTGTGTGTACTATATATATTTAAGGCTTGGGTTTTCCTTATGTGAAACAGGTTCTTGTAAGATCCATGTTTCCTCTGAGTTAATGAAAAATATTGGAAGCTGGTTTCCAAGACGGATAAAAATAAATTGAACTAAAACTCTTGAGTTATAATGAACTTTAAATTACCAATTTTTACCTAGATTAGCAATTATGATCTGCGCGTGATTAATTTCTCGTTTTTGCTCACGTTTTGCTAATAGAAAAAAATAATTTAGAATTTTTAATTCTTGAATTATAAAGTTTTGTAAGTATTTATCTAATTTCAGGAAAATCTCCATAAGTCTGATAAAATTCCGTAAAGAAAATTCAAATTTCAAATTTCCTTATTAAAATTCCTTGTCTTTAAAAAATTTCTCGAAATTACTTCAATTTTTGTAAATTTTCTGGCTGTGCCTTAAAATTTTGCTAGTAGAAAAAATAATTTAGAATTTTTAATTCTTCAATTATAAAATTTTGTAATTATTTATCTAATTTTAGGAAAATTTACATAAATCTCGTCAAATTCCTTAAAGAAAATTCAAATTTCAAATTTCCTTATTAAAATTCCTTGTCTGTAAAAAATTTCTCGAGATTTTTTTAATTTTTGTATATTTACTTGATATGCCTTAAAATTTTGCTAGTAAAAAAAATAATTTAGAATTTTTAATTCTTGAATTATAAAGTTTTGTAAGTATTTATCTAATTTCAGGAAAATCTCCATAAGTCTGATAAAATTCCTTAAAGAAAATTCAAATTTCAAATGTCCTTATTAAAATTCCTTGTCTTTAAAAAATTTCTCGAGATTACTTTAATTTTTGTAAATTTACTTGATATTCCTTAAAATTACTCAAAGACTCATGAAATCTGATTGAATCTCTTAAAATTTCTGAAAATCCACTGAAATTTCGTAAAATCCATTGAAATCCTTAAAAGCTCTTAAAATTATTAAATATAACAAAAAATATCGTAAAATCATCCCTTCAATTTTCACTAATCTTTTTTAAGTTCTTGAAAATCCTTTGAAATACTTTAAATTCCAAGAAAAACTTCAAAACCTTTAAAAATTCCTAAAAATCTCTTAGAATTTCCTGTAATCCTTTAAAATTCCATAAAACATTTTCAGAATCTGGTGAAATATTTTTAAATTCCAGGAGAAATTTGAAAATCTCTTAAAATGCACAAAAATGTCTTTACATTATTGGAAACCTATTGAAATCCTTTAAAATTCGCTGAAATCTTTTGAAATTCCTAAAAACATCTATAAATATCCTAAAATTCCATGAAATCCTTTACAATTATTTTACAAAATCGTTTACAAATTATAAAAATCTCGCGAAATTCTTTAAAATTCCCTAAAATGCATTAAAATCTCCAAAAAAAAATCTTAAAATAAAAAATCTTACAAAATCTTTTAAAAATCAAAAATGACTTGAAATTTTTTTTAAATTCTATGAGAACCATTTTTAAAGTGTCAAAATTACTTGCAATTTTTAAAAGCTTCTTAAAATCCTTTAGAATTCCACGAAAAACTTTAAAATCCCTTAAAATACGAAAAAATCTTTTAGAGTATTTGAAAACTTTTCAAAATTCCACAAAATCTTTAGAAAATCCTAAAAAATCTCTTGAAATCCTTTAAAATTTCGAGAAGGAACTTTAAAATTCTATAAAATTCTTTGAATTCCCTAAACTCCCTTAAGAGTCTCTTAAAATGCACAAAAATTTCTTTAAATTATTGGAAACCTATTGCATCCCTTAAAATTCGCTGAAATCTTTTGAAATTCCTAAAAACATCTTTATAAACTTCTTAAAATCCTTTATCTTTAAAAATTTCTGGAAATTCCTTTAATTTTCGTAAATTTACTTGATAAACATAACTTAGCATATTTTCTTTAATTTTAGAAATTTTCAATTTGATACCTAAATAAATGTAGACGTAGCGTTGCAGAGTAAGTCTTACATGGCCTTAATTTTTGCAAAATCAATTGATATTCCTTAAAATTACTCAAAGAGCCATTAAATCTGAATAAATCTCTTATAATTTCTGGAAAACCACTAAATTTTCGTAACCTCCTTGGAATTCCTTAAAAGTCCTTAAAATTACTAAATATCCCTAAAATATCGTAATCTCCCTTAAAAATATTAAATATCCCATGAAATATCATGAAATCTCTTAAAAGTCCTCAAAATAAGTGAATTTAATCCCGTAAAATATCTTACAATGTTTAAAATTCCATAAAATCCCGTAAAATACAATATCTTATAATATACATTTAAAATCCTTCAAAATCTGGTGAAATTCTTTGAAATTTCGTAAAGTCACTTAATATTTCTGGATATTCTTTGATGTTCCATAAAATTTCTTTAAATTCTACAACCTATCGCTATAAACCTTAAAATTAATAATAATCCTATGTAATCCTATAAAATCTGATAAAATCCCTTTAAATTTCGAAAAATAAATTAAAGGTCCCACGAAATCTGATTAAATCTCTTAAAATTTCATAAAATCCACTGAAATTCTTTAAAATTTCCCAAAAACATTTGAAATTTCATAAAATTACTTTAAATTACTCAAAATTTCGTTAAATTCTTTAAAATTCTTGAAATTTCAACATAATTTCACCAAATCCTTAAAAATTTCTGTAAGTAAATGTCCTTAAAATAATTTAATATCTCATAAAATATGTTAAAGTCGCTTAAAATTACTAAGAGTCTCCTAAAATACCACCAAATTCCATAAAATTATTTAAAATCACATGAACTCTTATGAAATCCCTTAAAATTCCTGAAAATCCAATGAAATCTCGTAAATCCTTTGAAATCCCTCAAGTCTCGTTAAAACAACTTAATATCCTGTGATATATCGTTAAATCTCTGAAAATGATTTAAAATTTCACGAAATTTCGAAAAACCCTTTTAAACCCCTTAAGGGCATGTATTACTTACCCGATCCCTACCTTACCGACATTTCTGTCGCTGTAACCCTACGTCTACATTTATTGAGATACCACATTGAAAATGTCTATATTTGAAGCTAAAGCCTTAAGATACGTTTGTCTGGTCCTAAATATTGACATTTAAAAAAAAATAATTTTTTTTTATTTTTGCAAATAGTTAAGACCAGACAAACATACATTAGCATATTTTCTTTAATTTCGTAAATTTTCAATTTGATATCTTTATAAATGTAGACATTGCGTTACAGAGAAAAAAATGTCGGTAAGGTAGAAATCGGGTAAGTAATACATGCCCTTAAAATTATTCAAGATTCCATGAAATCTCATGAAATCTCTTAAAATACTTAAAAATCCAATGGAATATCATAGAATGCCTAAAAATCTGTTAAAAGCCTCTCAAATTACTTAAAATTCCACAAAATATATAAAACTACTTTATAATCCTATAAAAATATAAAATCTTATAATCATTATTTTTAATAATTCTGATAGCAATCTGTAAATACAATATTAAATATTAACATATTCACTATTAGATATATATATATTTTGAAATATTCTTTTGCTATTATAATAATTTATTTTTCACCATCAAAATAATTATTTTTATTTCTTTAATTGTTTCAAACTCAATATAAAGTTAATATAAACTGATATCAATAAAATTTCTTAATTTTCTCGAATTTATTTATAAAAAATAGATGAATTGTTGGTGAAATTTTTAATTAGATTAATGAACTCTACTTATCACCAGGTTTAAGAGGGATATAGTTATAAAGACTTTGATAAATGGAAAACAGTCTTTGTTGTATGATATTCACTCTGCCTCGGGTTATCTGGTGTCAAATGTATAAAACCGAGTTTTCAGAAACCCTCCTTTTAGTTTGCACCGCGCATCAGAAATAAAAGGTACCGCTGGAAAATGGATTCTGAATAGAAATGACAGAAATTATCAATAATTAACATACTAATTAGTGTATAAAAAACGATTGCTTTTAATGATTCAATCTAGTGGTCTAAATAATTTATAGAAGTGAATTTATGCAAAAAGGTTTCTACTTTCAGATTATATTTGTCCTTCAGTATATTTTATTATCTAAATCTTTTATCTAAATCAATTGATATTAAAATTTAATCATTTTAGGTCGATCAAAATGTGGCAATCCCTTATTCATCTACTAATAATTTTCACAATAAAACAAATCTCAGCAGTTTCCCCAGAATTTGAGGATAAAATAATTTCCCAGCCAGAATTAAATCTAAATCTCTTTTTCGATGACTGTGACGGTGCGAATATGATTTTTGAATCTCAGACTCCAGTAATTGGTTCGAATTTCATTGTCGACTCAAAAATAACTTGTTTAAATCTCGAAAATAGAGGAATCAGTGGATTGTCTTCCCAGGCTTTTGATTATCTCCCAAATTTGCAACATGTGAATCTTGCGAATAACAAATTGACAAAAGAGCAATTTTTATCTCATGGAAGACATGAAAACTTGAAAATTTTAGTGCTTGACAAAGCAATTCGAGGAGGATATCGAAATCTCACAGGATTTGCAGGATACTTAAAAGTAGTTGAACTTGAAGGATATTTTCCAAAAATGGAAAAACTCTATTTGAGAAATAACAGCATTGCTATCATTTCTACTGTTCAGGGAAGATCAGTTTTTCCAAATTTAACCCATTTGTACTTAAATAACAATGAGTTGACCAACGAATCTCCTTATTTTGATCGAAGCTTCAGCTGGTTACCAAAATCTCTGAAAGAAATACATCTCGAAAATAATGATATTGATTATTTTGGATTAGGTGAGTTTCATCACTTGGAATGGATTTCTGTGGATAATAACAGAATTACTCATCTCACCGTATGGGAAATGCCCAAACTGAAATATTTTTCTGCAAGAGGCAATAATATTAGTTGGCTTAGTGACTTCAGCGACTCTCTGGAATTAAAACTCTTGAATCTCGCAAATAACAGAATTCGACATCTGAGTCATATTCACAAAATGCCATCGCTTGAGATTTTAATTCTGGATAATAATTTCTTGCATTCAATTCCAAAGATAAAATTCATTCCTAATGTAAAAACACTTTCGATGAGATGTAATGAAATAAGATCATTGTCAAGCTGGGATTTTCTCTCAATGACCTCATTAAAAAAACTTTACTTGGACAACAACAGAATTAAGTTTGTAAATAAAAAAGCTTTTGAGAATTTGATAAACTTGGAAATTTTGTCACTTGAGCAGAATAAGCTGACTCACTTTTTAACTGGATGGATGATTAATTTAAAGAGTCTAAGGGAATTGAATCTGAAAGGGAATTCATTGTTAAATATCAAAGCTTTGGGATTAAGCAATCATTCTGGACCGAATTTGCGAATTTGGATCGAAAGTAATTTGAAAAAGGAGATGAATTATAATTTTTTCATAAATGTCACTTTCAATTTTGATACTGAAACTGCTGTGGAAATTTGTAGAAAGGATTATTCCAAAGCTATTCATGGATTTGATTGGACTGAAAATAAATGATGATCAAATAAAATGGTGATAAATAAATAAATGGTGATCCGGACCAAAAGGTACTGATAAATTATTAATTACAACTAATTTACTCTGTATTTGTGTGAGTTGTAAACTGTTCTTTTAATTATTCTTTTATTTTCAGGAAAGCTAACTTTTATACCAGACAAAAGTTCGTGGCAGTTTTTGAGAAATTTTTTTTATTTAAAAGAAATAAATCGAAGTGGGTATAATTCACTAGATTATTAATAGATAATTATTGATTTATTTCATCCTAAAAAAATAAAAAACAATCAGAAAAAACAAAGGAGTTTTATAATATTTATAATATTTGAAGTCGTAGATAAATACAAAATATATGGGATTAAATTATATTAATTATAGATAATCGCCTAACTTTAATAAACATTTAAAGGTGTAGCAATTTTGCTTGGTATACTTTATGCGAATTGGTGCAATGTTCGAGGGCAAAACAAACGGATGTATGACATGTAAAGTTAAACGAATGTAAATGGTAGATAATGGTTTGTGCCCAATTGGAATACATAAATGAAAACAATTTCACCGGTAATATTTGCTCGGATATTTGTGGTTCAATTTCTATAATATATAATACTCAAGAGATAGCAATAACAAATTTGTTTTTTCAATTATTCAATTCAATGTTAATGATAATTGAATTCAGTTTAATAATGGAATAACAGGGTGGCAACAAGATTGAATTTTTCGATTTCCCTGATATTTTCCTGATTTTCCCTGATTTTCAGATTCAGACACATTTCCCTGACCGAAAAGTATTAAAATTGAGTATAAATTTTCAATAATAATACTATAGAAATTTTTCAAAAATTTCGTATAATATCCCTTTAAATCTTTTGAAATTTAAAATCACTTTACAATATTTAACATTCGTAAAAATGTCTTGAATTTATAACAACTTTTGAAAAGATCTCTTAAAATTCATTGACATTTCCTGAAATTTCTAGAAATATCTTAAAATTCCATGAAATATTTTCAAATTTGTTAATATTTCATGACGTCCATTCTCTTTTTACTAATTTTTTTTAATTTCCTCAAAATTCTTTGAAATACTTTAAATTCCGAGAAAAAATGCAAAATCTTTTAAAATTACTAAAAAATATCTTAAAATTACCTGTAATCCTTTAAAATTCCAGGAATTTTAAAATCCCTTAAAATGCACAAAAATTTCTTTACATTATTGCAAACCTACTGAAATCCCTTAAAATTCGCTGAAATTTTTTGAAATTCCTAAAAACATCTATAAATATCCTAAAATTCCACTATATAATATTTAAAATTCCATGAAATCCTTTACAATTATTTTACAAAATCGTTTAAAAATCATAAAAATCTCATGAAATTCTTTAAAATTCCCTAAAGTGCATTAAAATCTCTAAATAAAAATTCTTGAAATAAATAATCTCACAAAATCTTTTAAAAATCAAAACTGACTTGAAATTTTTTAAATTCTATGAGGAAAATTTTTAAAATGTCAAAATTACTTGCAATTTTTAAAAGCTGTTTAAAATTCTTCAGAATACCACGAAAAACTTTAAAATCCCTTAAAATATGTAAAAGTAAAAAAAATTTTTGAAAAGTTTTTAAAATTCCCTAAAGACCCCAAAATCATTAGAGAATTATAAAAATCTCGTGAAATCTTTTCAAATTTCCCAAGGAACCTTAAAATTCCCTGAACATCTAGCCACCCTGAATAATAATAAAAATTACTGAGAATTAATATTAATAATTAAGTTTTTCAATTGTTCCTCTTTCCTTATTCAGGAAATATAAATTTTCTAACATCTGGTAAAAGTATTATATATCAATAAACTTTAAAACATAAATTAAAAAAATTAATTACTCAAAAAATCAACAAATTTCTCCTTAAATTATATATATTAAAAAAAAAAAGAAAAAATATATAAATTTTTTAAATAGTACTCCCTTAAAAATCTCTCAAATGCACAAATATTTCTTTAAATTATTGGAAACTTATTGAAATCCTTAAAATTCGCTGAAATATTTTGAAATTCCTAAAAACATCTTTAAAAATCTCATGAAATTCTTTAAAATTCCCTAAAGTGCATTAAAATCTCAAAAAAAAATCTTGAAATAAAAAATGTCACGAAATCTTTTTAAAATCAAAAATAACTTGAAATTTTTTTTAATTCTATGAAGACTTTTAAAATTCCTTAAAATCATTTTTAAAATGTCAAAATTTCTTAAAATTTTTAGAAGCTTTTTAAAATTCTTCTGAATTCCACAAAAACTGTTAAATCTCCTAAAATATGTAAAGATTTCTTAAAATTTTTGAAAGTCTCTTGAAATTCCATAAACTTTTACAAAATCTTTTATAAATCATAAAAATTTTGTGAAATCCTTTAAAATTCCATGAGGAAAATTTAAATTCTTTAAAATCACTGTAAAATAATTAAAACTTCTTCAAATTCTTACAAGTTTCTTAAATTCCTTTATAATTCCACGAAAAACTTTCAAATCCCTTAAAATACGTAAAAAAAAAAACTTTTATAATTTTTGAAAACTTGTCAAAATTCCCTAAAATTCCCTGAACATGTAGCCATCCTGAATAATAATGAAAATTCCTTAGAATAAATATTAATAATTAAGTTTTTCAATTGTTCCTCTTTCCTTATTCAGGAAATATAAATTTCTAACATCTGCTAAAAGTATTATATATCAATAAACTTTAAAACATAAATTTAAAAAATAAATTACTCAAAAAATCAAAAAATTTCTCCTTAAATTATATATAAAAAAAAAAGAAAAAGTATATAACTTTTTTAAAAAGTAATATTCCCTTCTAGAGCATCGTTGTTTAAAACAGTCCTTATTGTTTCAAACTAAACAGCAAACAGCCAGGGTTTGTAGACCAATCCAGGATGTTGACTCGTCGTTGACGTAGATGATTGATCCATCCAGCGTCTGTATCTATTCATGGTTTTTTCTTTCGTTTCCTGACTTGGAAGGGGTTTCAGTACTTGTTTCATGACAGAAGAATCAGTCGAAAGACTTTCATCCTCCAATGAGTCTCTCGTAAATTCTTCAGATTCAAAATTATTCTTTTTCGCTTCTTTATTCACAGGCAATGCTGTTCCATCAGAAAAAAGAGTCATCAAGCAAATAAACGCTAGAAGGAAACTGCAAATCGCCATTCTCGGTCCTATACAATAAACAGAAATGAATTGGAAAAAAAATTAATCGAAATAAATAAACGACGGTTTCTGGAAAATTCAATTGAAAATTTCCATGTGATTATAGTACTCGTAGAATATTACCTTCTTCTTCAGTATATACTGCAGTTAAACCAATCTTTGCTTAAACCACATAAAAAATTATCCCAAAATTGTATTTAACGATTTTAATCACTTCACTTTGTATATTGAGATCTCAAAGCTTTCGAGTCACTATAACTTGTGATGAGCATGGGGACGTGACATCTGGCTTATAAAGCTGTGGATCTTTCACTGTAGCATCACACGTATGAGAAACTCTAATTGGAACTCGGAGCATTTACTCTAATCGGATAAGTGTCAAATTTTAGGTCATTCAGGAAACTTTTCCAGGAATTTTTTCAGGGATTTTTTCATAATTTACTAAATGACTTACCAATTAAGAAACTAAGAATTATAACATGAATAAAGACTAGAAAGTCATTGAGAAATTTATGTATATGGATGGATGTGGACTTGTATGTGGCCTTAGTTATTGGAGTACAAAAGAAGAAGTCAGCGACCCTCAGTAAATTGATTTATCCAATGTTTTGCAAATAAGTCAAAGATCTACACAGGATAATAACGTAATTAGCTTATAGTAAAACGTTTAAAATAGAAACATCAGGGAAACAATAATTTCTAACTTAATATGTGTAAGTCAAAACCTAGTCTACATATTTAATAAATCCTGCATTCCGAAACACATGTTTAAATGCCCGAGTGGAAATTTTGTAATGGGCCCAAACTAGGACAAACTTGGTCCCAACTTGGGAATCTAGACAGGACCAAACCACAAATGAAACGTCTAACCCGGCCAGAGCCTAACTTACTGACCGACTTGGCCCCAACTTGGCTATATTTATTTTTCTAGTCTCAGCCATACTAAATAAAAAAATTATTTTTTTAAATAAAAAATTAGAAAAACATTTATAAAAGTAAAATTATTTATTTTTAAAGAGCATTTAAAAAACTACATTGAAAATTACTGAAACAGATCTTTTATTTATCCCATTCTTCTGAAAAAATGTTCTTGAATTAGAATTAATTAATATGTTATAACCTAAATATATTTTTCGCAGTATATATAAGAACTTACTTTTGTTTTCGTTCTGCAAGCTTGGAATGTTGCAAATTGCTCGATGCCTCCGAACTTTCGACATTTTCAATAATATAATTAATAATTAAAACTTCCAAAACCAAAATCGAAAAAATACTCACCAACATAACCACCAACCAACCTATTTGTCAATTGTGTTCAAGACAGATGCATAGCCAAGTTAATGGCGCTACAATCGAGCTAAATGAAACAAAGTTGGCTGCAACTAGATTTAATATATTAACCCTGTTGTAGCCATAAAATAATTTTCCAAGTTGGGGCCAAACTTGTAATTGGGCAAACATTTGGCAATTTTCACACGGGTGTCAATTGTCAAGATCACGGTTTACTTTACCAAATCAGACGTTTTCGAAAACTCGCTGGCTAACGAACTTGACCTTTATTTTAGGATATTAAAAGAGTATACCAAAGGCCAATCAAATCGGTCAATTCTTTCGAAAGTTATCGTGCTCAAAAAATAAAATCTACAGACAGAAAAACGTACAGATAGACAGACTCGAACTCGGATTCATTCGAATTGAAAGGTCGGATTAATTCTGTTTAATTCGGATTGGCAGATTCATTGAGATTAGCGGATTCATTCCAATTAAAGGTTCAGATTGTTTTTGAATGGATATCGGATTAATTCGGATTGAAAACTTCCTTCAGATTAGATCGGAATGAAACTGTTTGGTCCGGATGTAAATCCTTGGACTGAAATTAATTCCGAATCAATCCGAATCATTCCGGAATTTGAATCCGAATCAAACAGTTTCATTCCGTTCTCATCCAAGGAAGTTTTCGATCCGAATTGATCCGAAACCATTCAAAAGCAATCTGAAGCTAAGGTTGAAAATAGTTAATTACATCTTAATTACGCATATATGTAATTACGGAGTAATTAATAACCACATAGAAAAAATGAAATTATTGTAAAAATAATTAATAATTATAATATAAAATTGTAATTATACTATTATTGGGCACGCTGCTGTCAGGGTCATCCTATCAAGAGAGTTACAAAAGTTTTTAAAGGAATCTCTTCTAGCTGCATTTAGGGTTCGTTTGCTCATTGCTTCAATTTTTTTTTAATTTACGTAATTGGGATAATCAGATTTACTTCTAAATTTTGCAATGGCTTTCTTTCTTTCAGAAACAGCCTGGTCACAGTTTTCGTCCCACCAAGGTGCTGGGACAAAATGTTTATTTTTAAGTTTTTTAGAAGAGTGATTGTCAGGTCGTATTTGACTAAAGGGTCTAAGTTAGATGGCTCTAAATTTAACTTTTTGTCTATAATGTATTTTAATAAAAAAGAGGAAAATTGTGAACAGTCGATTTTTTTAAAATTATACTTATGGGAAGTGTAGACCGAAATAGGGATGGGCAAACCCAGGTATGTGATCACTGGAAAGTGGTTACTCCCGAGACTGTCATTCCAGACATTTGAAGAAGCTATAGTAAAAAGTGGAGAGGTGATAAATGCAAGGTCGAGAACTGACTGAGAATTACCTGGGCGATTACAAAACGTGGGGTTACCATTATTCAGACAAATAAAATCGAGGTTGTCTCAGTATCGCAAAACAAAGGTTAATTAGATTATATCCAATTTTTCCAAACACACATACGAGATTACGTCTGTCTTCACACACGCCATTAGGCGAACTCCCTGCATGGACATAGGTCATAGACACGATAGACGTACACTCGAACTTCACAATATCGTCCTTCACAACATCCACTTGTTCGCAATATCATCCTATTTTCTTTCACAATAATAACCTGCATGGTTCTACAATCTCACCGATACCACTTCGCATGCGTTGCGCTCCGGGATCTGATTGGTTTCTATTGGCGCGCAGATTAAAGTGGTAAAAAATATTCTTTTTATTTTTTATTATAAATAATTGCATCTCAACTTATAAAAATGTCTCTTAGATGGAAATTAATTAATCTTGGTAAAAATAAATATTAATTAAATATATATTTTGTAAATAAAGAATATCGTATGTTACTCACTTGAATATGCATTTAATTAATTTTTATTAAAATTTATTAATTTTGATTTATTGAATATTTTTATAAGTTGAAATGCTATTATTAATAACCATGAAAATAATATTTTTTTATCATTTTAAACAAGAATTCAGTTTGTTCAGAGGAAACAGTTTATATTAAAGCAAAACAAAACGCACTATGCTACACACCACCTACACAC
>UCOH01011972.1:11262-92330 GCA_900474275.1 Synergus japonicus | reverse complement strand
TTTTTTTACTTTATTGTGCAAAAATATTCTAAAAAAACGTAATTTTTTGACATTTTGATAGCACCATCGGAAAGAGCACACTCGAAAATAGTAGCTAAGGTACCTTTGAAATTTTTTGTCCTGCGTTTTCATAGTGAAACATCTTGCAGAAAAGGGTACTTCAAAAACGTGTCTTTTTGTGGTTATTGGGTTAACACAGGCAAAAAGGGTTCCAGATCACACAAATTAGAACAGAGTTCCAGAAATCGGAACACTATATGTTTTAAAAGGTTTTGGCTTGAAGGAAAATAATGATATTGTTCTGGGCGACAGAGGTGAGAGTAAAGTGAAGTTATGTAATTGACTCTCATTTATGCGAGACAAAATTTTGAATATGTAATTGGAAAACTTCTCTGGTTGGTCATAAAACGGGAGATAACCAGATTTTGATCACGTGTACCATCGATATCCTCGCTTGCTTCAGCATCAGTAGACTTCTGCTCCTGCTTGTGGCGCCTCTGCTTGCGGTATGCTTTTGATTGGCACATGTCGCAAAGTGTTCTGTTCCCTACGACATTAGTACAAGGTTTGTACAGCACAGCGCGATAGAAGAAAGAAGAGAAGCTGTTATCAGCTGTTAATTCAAATCATTGCCTCGGATCAAGCTGCGCGTTCCTTGCGCTTTTTACATTCAATTGATTTTCTCGAATTAATGAAAATTTATAAAAATTCTAAGTACAATGCGCAAGTAGGCGTATTTTCACAAGTTCATAAACTACTGAATTTCAATATAAGATCATTAAAATGCCGAATTATTTCAATTTAATTTATGAAATACAATTTAGAATTTTTTAATAATTTCAATCATGAAAAATTTCTCTGGTGAATTTCATCCTTTAATTGAAGAATTTGAATTCGGATTGAATAAAATTTTGAAATAACTAAGAAAACGATAAGAAGCAAAAGCGCGGCACGTAAATTAATAATAATCATTGAAAAAAGTTTGCAGCAGGCTAGAGATACATTCCTGCTTGGCAGATGGTTGAGGCCGCGGGACTGATGGACTTACAGAAGTAGACCGCTAATGAATCCGACTCTCGAATAAGATGAAGTAAATCTTCGCCTTCAAGAGCTTCGATCACCTCACCCGATGGATCTTTTTGTGTCATGAGCCATTGCAGAATCTGTTCTTCATCATACAAATCTCCTGTGAAATATGCAAAAAAACGGGTTATGGGTCCAACTCAATTTCAATAAAACGTATTGATTTTGAAGTTTATTGCAGAATTTAAAGTATCTTAAGAAATTTGAAGAGTTTCAAGAGGTTTTAAAGTTTTTCGTTGAATTATGTCGATGATAGGTTCTCGGAATTCGATTTTCATTCCCTACCTGTACTTTAGAATCGAGATCAGAGCTGCCAACTGATTTTAAGGAATTTCAAGAGATTTAAAAAGATATAAAGTGGTTTCAAGAAATTTTTAAAGATGATGTAAAATAATTATTTACCTGCATAAATGACAGGTTCTTTAGATCCCATTTTGAAGAAAAGAATAGCTGGTAACGCAAATACTCCGAAGTCTTTCGCCAATTGTTTATCATCAAGTTTGACAAATTTGATTCCGGCGCCATCAGCATCGTCATCGATATGTTCAATTTCAGAGAGAACTCGACTACATTGTTTGCAGTCGGTGCTATCTAAACACATAGGTATAGTTTATTCTTTGTCATATTAATCTAAGTTAAGTATTCCTGCTGGAAGTAAAGAGATAGAAAGATATAGAAGACTTCTATCTCTTTCAAGTAGCCGATTTACATCCCCAAAACGCTGTTTCTTTCTATCCTCCATTGTATCCCCGTAACCGGTGATATCTATCTCTTCCTATCACTCAGCCCTATCCATGTGTCTGGTAATATCCTTTCTCTTCCTATCCTTCAGTCTATATCTTTCTGGTAATATCTATGTCTTCCTATCCGTCAGTCCATCTCTATTTCTGGTAATGTCTATTTCTTTCTATCTCTTAATCCATTTATTCGCAAAAAAATTATATCCTTTTCTATCCAAGCCTTGTTCTAAACCTATCTCTTTCAATATCGTTTTTTCTGACTCCGTTTAACCCTTTTCTATCTCCCTTGTTAGAAATTCTATCCCCAATACTATCTTTCATTTATTAACTTATTAATCTTCATATTTTAAACATGTATAATAAATTTATAACTAAAATATTGTGTACATTATACATATTATTCTAATCACAACTCTAATGTATATAACGCTGAAAAATTAGCATCTATTTAATCACACATATCAAAGATTACATTTCTCTTTTTGGTACGTAAGTTAATAATTATCAAGATTCTGCTTAAAATTAATTCAGGATGAAGTCGCTTTATTAATGGATTCATATGTATTTCTGACAGGCAGTGCATATAGCTAAGGTAACACCGCTCATTTTTGTTTAATGAAATATTTTACCGAAATGAAACAGACAAGAATGAATTTGAATAGAAAAGGGTTAAACTGAGTCAGAAAAGTCGATATTAAAAGAGATAGGTTTAGAAGAAGGCTTAGATATAAATGAAGGTATTGAAACACATAGGAGTGAATTCGATTTACAAGGAGGTAGAAATGGATAAACAATCTTTATCCCTTTCTATCTTAAAGATAGAAAGAGATAGAAAGATATATAGGATTTCTATATCTTTACTTCCAGCAGGGTACTTAACTTACCATATGATGATAGTACTTACAAAAAAAGACTGCAAGATAATCAGTTGTCTGTCTAACTTTCTGGAACATCTTCCGATTTATCCTTTCAATATGATCAGTAAGTTCCATATTTTCAGGATTGGTCAGCCAATCCAAAATTTCTTCCTCATCGTCAATGTCCCCATCGTAATTTATATACTTTCCTTTGCGAAAGTATGTAATACCTGGTGGGTTTCTATATCCATATTTTTTTGCCATCAATCGATCCTTCATCTGTACAATTTTAATGCCATACTCCGCAGCTTCATCATCAATCAACTCGATGTGTCTTAAAACTCTTGGAGTTTCTGGATCCTCCTCCTTATCTGGAATAATCAATATTTAATTATTCAATTGCTATATATCTCAATTATTACAACACTTTACTGATCTACAATAGTTTGGATTGAATTTCTTACAGAAAATAACGGCTAGGAATTCCTTCGTTTCGATGTATTTTGTAAGAGTTTCCCGATCAATTTCCTCTATACTCGCATCGTTTTTCTGCTTTACCATCCAATCCAGCACTTCAGCCTCGTCGAGTAGATTTCCTGAGTATAAATATGTAAACAGCTAATACTCTCAATTTTTTTTAAGAATTGAGACTATGTTATAATTCATACCTAAAATATATAATTGATGCTCATCCGACTCACCTCAAGACATTTTTTTTCTACTCATTGTCTCGAAATTTTTATACTTTTTTAAATGCACATCAATGCTGAGAATCTTGTTCTGAAATGGCTAATCGATTAGTTCAATACTGATATTCTGTGAAAAGCTAACAATGTTGAATTAATATCAAAGCTCCTACTATGAAATTATGTTTTTTGTAATTCTATTATACGAGAATATACTCTAGGCTTCCTGTTATCATAAATAATTTCCACCAACTCTTAAATTCCTTTTTGTTGACAAGAATAATTCCTCCACTAACACGAACATATGTTTCTCTGTCATGAAGGAATCTGTCATGTAATATGTGATCTACTCTTAGCATCAGCTAACTGCAGTACATGGAATGAGGTCAAACACTCCTAAGCTTTCAACACACGAAGAAATCAGTTTTGTGTTATGGCCTCAGAAGCGCAAGAGATCGCATTCAATAATATTGTTCTCTAATCAAAACCAGTCCTGGATACCGAAAAATTCATTTTACAACATAATTAAATATCTGACTTTCGTAATTCAAAACAAATTAAGACCTTCCAGAATATATCTAGAATAAAGTTCAAATTTATATTCAACATTTGAATTAACTATATTAATAAAAATTGAAAACTTGTCTAAACTCTTATACATTAAAAATGTATAATCCGGAGGTTTAAATAAAAGCTTGATGATGTTGCAGGCATATTTTAATAATGCAGTGGGTGAAGATTCAAAATTTATTATTTGAGTCATCCTTTGTCTGCATTATAAATTAAGTGAAAAAAAAAGAGTAAAAAGGATATCGTTTGGTATTAGGAAATTTGTTTATTTATTGCCGTAACATGTATTTTTTCCTACATGCTGTCAAATCCATTTGATGTTAAAATTACATTACGGCGAGGGCGTGCACACCTTCTTTCCGCCCACCTTACAGATTCTTAATAGTGATCTAAATGAAGCCAAACTGTTTGCAATACGAGAAAAAGTGACAACGATTCAGTGAGTCTAATATGAAAATGAATGGTTATGAACGTCTTATACATACAATGAAGATTATGAGAAATTTTTTCTAAGAAATAGGCTATAATAACAAAAATATTTTGACCTAAGTATGTTATCACTTTTCCCCGAATAACGCGCACAGTTCGTGGTGGGCGAGGATTTTGTAAAAAAAAAATGTCTGAACAGATTTCTATTTAGATAGTGAGATACACTAAACAAGTGAATAAATATCGGTGCAATGCATATTTCCGCCAGTACCCTTAACGATTTCGAACAACCTTCAAAACAGAACGTGAATTCAGTGTCAAACTTCAACTATATTGAAACTTTAGCTGAAATACGGCCATTTTGAATTCTAATTTTGTTTGCTCACGTGCAACAACATTAACACTACACTAGCGGGGACTAAATAATCATTCATCAAATTTACAGTATCAATGTCTCTCTCATTTTCCTCTCCCCGGCTGCGATTAGTTCGTACCTTATTTTCACACACATTCTATGGTTCTAGGAAAAGCAGAAGAGACACGTGTAAAAATGTTTTAGGACGCATGCGTATATGACGTTGCACATATGCAAACAAGATAATTATTGTGCCAATTGCACAAATTCTAGTTCATATTACATAAAATTATATTTAAATTATGTCGAGTACCTTTATCAGGTTGACTAGAATAAATTCTTATCGAGATATGAAAGATAAGATTTACAAAATGAAGCAAATTAGTGGCAAGTTATTGGCAGCTGGATTTTATTCATGAAAAATGGAAGCGATATTATTCTCCACAAATAATTCTATGACTTATCAGTCTTGTTGTATTATGTGAAAAGATTTAGTGCTTATTTATTTTAATGCAGAGTGGAGATCAAAATTAAGCGGATTAGTCAAATGTGTAACTAAGAAATTTAGACAATACCAAAATAGATTTATACAATTATTCAATATTCAACCCTTTCACAAACATAACTGAATAAAAATTATAACAGTTTGCTAGTAAAAAAACAAAAAAAAAAACAAAAAAAAACAAAAAAAAAAAAAGAAAAAGAACAAACACTTTACATCGAGAAATGCTAACGTTTTATGTTTTTAACGATTGGAATTAGTGATGCAAGAAATGTTCAAGAAGATATGCTGTAAGCAATATTTTGTACATTTCAAATTAGAATATCGACTGGAAGGTGTACTTAAAATATTTCTTTTTCTCTGCCTTTAATGTAGAAATGAGTTTAATTAAAAGAGAAAACATTTTCGACTTAAATAAAAGATGATAACGAGGAAAATATGGATGAAAAGGATATTACAAAGTCAAGAGGCTGATGATGATTTACGGGTAGACCAGTTAATAAGGATGTTAATTTGCGCAGAAAGAGGATTCGAAATTTCGTACAATTTGGTATTTAACTTGGTGATGTGATAAAAATATTTACCACATTTACGTAAATTATGCGTATTTATCGGCCTACGTTTTGTTTACTTGTTTAGAGTTGATTTCAATCAAATAAATGTATTCGAAACTCGGTTGGTAACGGCTGAGGATGGAACAAATCTCTTCAACTGATGGTTTTAAATCCGAGATCAGTTTTATCTATTCTGTAGACCTGCTATGTGCTGATCTTGAACTCGTTGGTATATTCTCCAATTGTTAGACCTTCATAAGATATGGTATTCCGGCAACAACTGCAACACCCGACAATCGGAAATTCACTTTTCAAAGCGGAAAATTCTCCATCCTTGTGAAACTCTTTCTCTCAAAATTACTTTTAACTCCAACCAAACATAGGAGAAACTTATAATTACATCAATTTTAGAATTTCCAAAATATCTGGATTATTAATTTATATAACAGGGTGGCCACAAGATTCAATTTTTCAATTTCCCTCATATTTCCTTTATTTTCAGAAAAAATTCCCTAACAGAAAATTATTAAAAATGCGAATAAATTTTTAGTAATAGTGTAATTGAAATTTCTCAAAAATTTCGCATAAAATCACTTCTTAAATCTACTAAGATTCTACGGGATCTCTTAAAGACATTAAAATCTCTTAAAATTCCACAAAATTCCTTCAATTTTTTTAATATTCCATAAAATCCCTTATAGTTTCTCTACTTCTATTAAAATTGTTCAAAATCATTTAAAATCATTTAAATTTTACGAAAAACTTGAAAATCCTTTAAAACCTCTAAAAATTTCATGCAACACAAACGTAAAATTCCTCAAAATCTTTTAAAAATCATAACAATTTCTAAACCTCCTTAAAATTATTGGGAACTTATTGAAATTTTTTAAAATTCTACATATAAAAAAAGTTAAGCAGAGAAATTATTATTTCTTATAACAGCTGAACGTATGTTTAGCTGGAAACGAACAAGGAAATATAGAAATATGCTTACATCAATCAAAGTGAATATCTTTAACATCTTGAACTGTTCAAGTGATATCATATCGTTAGGCCTAGTTTTAATTTTTTTCCGTTAACAAAAGGTTGTTTTAGAAATCATAAAAACCTAGAGAAATCCTTAAAAATTCAATCAGGAATTTTAAAATATCCTAAATTCCAACAAATTAATATTCCTAGAAAGACCTCTTAACATCCTTAAATGTAAATTGTAATTACCACATCCACTGAAAATTTGTTGAAATTTCTTAAAATTCCGTGAAATCGTTTAAAATTTTACAAAATCTCTTGCACATCAAAAATATCTTCTGAAATTTTTAATTCTATGAATTCCTTTAACTTTCTTGAATATTTCTTAAATTCTTTTAAAATGACATGTAGCCACCCTGAGTTCATATAATGAATTTGAATCGAGGCTAGGTGATATTTACCGCTTCCAAAAAATCCTTTCTTGCCTTTCTTCGAAGTCTCAGCTCGTGGTTTTTTCACATCGTCCTTGGAAGAAGCAGACGCCGACTTTTTGATGTCCTTTGGTGAAAGCTTATTTATTGGTTTCAGAGCCGGTGGTGCGATTGGAGTTGGCCTGATAGGTTTGCTTTCCCGCAACTTATTCTTTGTAATTGGGCTGACCTTAGCGACCTTGGTGCCACCCTTGACCTTGGCGGGACAGCACTGGTAAGACTCATAGGAGGGAATCTTGGGTTTCGCGCTTTTTGCTCCCATCCCGATGTAGAAACAGCCGTCGCCTGCAGTAAGCAAATACACGAATCAGACAAGAAGATTTTACAAGTGAAAAATTGGCTTTTGCACTATGCCGAAATTAATGATATTTAAAAAGAAACAAACAGATATTACGATAATGGGAAAAACAAAGAAGAGATAAAGGCAGTGTCACAGTTAAAGACTAAAAGAGAAAAAGGAAATTAACATGAAACGTTAGTTATGAGAACCTCGATTGAAGCGCAGAGACGAGTCACTATAATCCCAATGCGCAGCAAAAGCCAAACGTGCAAGTTTAGAAACAATATTTTCAGCGAGTCGATGACTCTCTGGAAATAGTAGGGAAAAATTTTAATGTAAAATACAAATAATAATAGAAAAGATAGAAAGGTGATATGAACATTGTCTTTCATTATCCTTAAAATAAGAGATGACACTCATTCTTTTCAAAATTTCAAGAATTCGACTTTTAGAAAAAAAATAACTCTCTGCAGGCGACGGCTATTGCAGGGAACGATCGGCTCGCTTGAAAATATCGTCCAACGTGATAAAAATGCAGCAGAATCTTAATAGCGCAAGTTTTCCGATGAAGTTTTATGCGCCCATACTTTTTTATTTGTGAAAATGAAAAATTCACGAATCTAGAGCGATTCATCACGAAAGATTGTTCGAGAAAATTGGGATGTCATGCACCATGTAGGATTGACAAGGAATTTCAAAAACAACAGGAAGATGGATGAAATGTGGAATATAATAAAAATAGAAAAATAGAAAGAAGAAAATATAATTCAAATTAAGACCATGTGATATTTACCATAGAATATTTACCAACTTTATGCTCGCAATAAAAAATATGTTTTGCTAAAACTGTAAGTCATTTACTTTCGTGAATACAGAAGAGAGGTAATGACCTAGTTTTAGCAAAAAATATTTATTATTATAAACATAAAGTTGAAGAATCTAAATTTTACTTATGATAAACAATCACACGTCCTCAAGGGAGGTTCATGAAAAACGGGACAAACTATTCCGTGCGGATATATTTTCGTTCTAGCTCGACCTTGACCGATAGGTGAGTAGGTGTAGAACGAATCTTAATTTTTCATGAGAAGGGAGGTTCGGTAATCTACATCTTTTATAGCTGGCTCAAGCCTATTTACACTGTGCACTTGCGTTGAAAATCAAAGAATCGATATTTCATTATTAAACTCTCGCTTTAAGAGAAAGCCTACCATATTTCGATCTCACGTGACTGTCACTTCACCTACAAAAAGCGCCGTTGCGTCTTTACCTGCATGTAGTTGTTTTTTTATAGCACTGTCAATCAGATTATCATCTTTTTCTGTTTCGTTTTCATCACTTTCGTCAGCTTCCTCAGAATCATCATCATCATCGTCATCATTATTATTATCATTATCGTCATCATTATCATTATCATCATCATCATCATCATCATCATCATCATCATCATCATCATCATCATCATCATCATCATCATCATCATCATCATCATCATCATCATCGTCATCGTCATCGCCATCGTCATCATCATCATCATCATCATCATCATCCTCATCCTCATCATCATCATCACTTTCATAATTATCATCATCTTCTTCAGTATCATTATCTTCTTCCTCTTCCTCCGTTTTCTCATCATCCGAATCCTCATCTGTTTGATCATCATCATCATTATCATCATTATTACTTATATCGTCGTCACTATTATCATTATCATCATCATCGTCACTTTCTTCATGAGAGTCATTGTCAAATTCGGAGTTTTCTCTCTTGTCATGCTCGTCATTGTCGTCGTCGTTCGTATCATCGTCGTCTTTATCATTACCTGTGTATGAAGATTAGCAGCGGTCAAGTAACAATAGCGCGTCCAATTTGTAAAAAATGTACTTATATGACAGTCGATAAAATTATATAGCTATTAAAAACTTGAAGCAGAAAATGATAGAAAAAATGCACAGATTTAACCCCTCAACAAAAATTCATAAACGATGCGTACAACTGAACAAACAAAATTTTCTTGCTTGTAGCCTTGTGTAAGACGTTAATTTTGCGTAAAAAATGTAGTTGATCTAGAGGAGCGATAATTGGGAACGTATCGTTAATCACTGAGCAGCTAAAAACAAAATAAATGTATTTTAGCCATTTGTGGAATTTTAGATCACCGTTTGCGAGATTTAAAACATTCGCGACAAGTTTGAAAAGAGTAGAGAGAGAGAGAGAGAGTCAAAGAAGATAGTTGGATATTTATAGGAGAGGGTACATAGAGAAGGATTAGACAAGATAAAATTAAATACCTTCGGTGTTAGAGTTAACGAAAGCACAAATCGCATTATTTCGAGAATGCGGAATATATAAGAGTACTGAAACTCTTAAGATTCATAAGCATGCAATCTCGCGAATAGTATTCCAGTCTATAGTTTTTTTTAAAATGTGTATTACGTTTTAAATAATGCCCGTCACGAAATTTTAATTTACATTAAAAAAATAAGTTTATGAAATAGTTTACGCAAATCAGTATATCAAGCGGCGAAGCTGCTTTGCAGGAAGCCGTTTTAAACAGTATGTAAATTATTTTATCATTTTCTTTAGCTACACGCTTTCTTTTTCAGTACAATCACGGTGAACGCGAAGGAGGCAGAATAATTGGGGTAATCACGACGGCATGTGTGTTGTACTTGTAATCCGGTGGGATCGTCACAACTGAGACTAGCGTCACAACGAACAGTATGCCAGTAATAATAATCATCATCCTAAATGTTTCCTTACTTTTCTGTTCGATTAGCCATTCCAAAACTTCGTCCTCTTTCTTAAGATTACCTACAAAAGTCACACACAAGCGGATGAGCATTAAACCATTTCTATTTTACTATAACTTTAAATTTAAAAGTAGAGATCTGTATGATAATTGGGAATGTTTCTAGAATTTTATTTGATTAAAAAACAACAATCAGAAAATGATCGTTAGTAGAAATATTACTTTAAAATCCTCAAGATTCCCTGAATTCTTCTGAAATTCTTGAAGAATTCCTTAAGAGCGTTGGACCCAAGAATTCCATTCTCCATTTTACTCAACAAAAATTATAGATAAATATTTTTTGGCTCTGTAGCACTAATCTTTTTTCAAAAATAAGACTGCGTACAGAGCAAAAAAATATTTCATTTCGATGCTTTTTGCATACAATGAAGAATTCAATGTCTAACTTCAAAATTCAATATTTTTGTTTCACTCAAAAAATATTTGAATTCGATATTTTCTCTCTATTTGCGCATGATTCAAGTTAAAAATTAATTAATTCTATAGAGGGAAAAAATTCAAATTTTAATATTTGTTGAGTAAAATGAAGAAGTCGAATTTTTAGATTAGAACTTGGCTCCAACACCCTTAAAATCAGTTGACAGTTCTAATGTCGATTCTGAAGTACAAATCACGAATAGAAATTCAACCAATAGGTGAAAAGAGAATGTGGCTTCAGATTGAGAGGTTGCACAAATCTATTTTAGATATAAATACTTCCTCCCAAGTGGGTACAATATCGTAAAGACATCGCCAAATCCTATGACGTCTTTATGGCATCGCAAAGACATCTTAAAGACATGGTGGAAATATGATGTCGTAACGATGTCGTAAAGATGTCGCTAAATTTTGTGCCCACTGGGTCCTTTTTATAATAGGATTATTTTTTTCAGAATCACAAAATAAACTAGTTAAATAATAAAATATTGCAAATACAGGGTGGCTACAAGATTTAATTTTTCAATTTCCATGACTTTTCCCTAATTTTTAGACAAGTTTCCCTGACAGAAATTTAATAAAATTGTGAATAAATTTTCAATAATAGTATTATTGACATTTTTCAAAATTTGCTCATAACACATTAAATCTTTTTAAATCTCTCAATATTCTACGGAATATACCCTAATAATTTGCTGGAATTTCTTAAAATTTTACGAAAATACTTTAAACTTCTTAAAATCCTTTACAATTCCACCAAGAACTTTACAATATCCTAAAATTCTTTTAATTTCCTAAATTTTCTTAAAAATCTCTTGTAATCCCTTAAAATGATTGAAAATTTCTTAAAATCTCTAGAAACCTATCAAATCTCAAAGAATATAGAAATTCTTTATAGTGCCTTGAAACCCCTGGCAATTTTCGAAACTCGTTTAAGTAAACTATAATGTATTATTATTAATAGATTTCCCTTACAAGTTCTTTTTTGGCTGATGTTTCCCTGACTTCCCTGACGTGTGGCCACCCTGAAATAATTAAGCCTAAAACTCACTGGAAATTTCAGTGACTTGTCAATGATTGAAATCGTGGAAATAGAGTCGCAAAGAATTTTCACTAATTCAATTAACCCTCCGAGGCCAACGTGGAATCGTGGAACATATAGACCAATGTGGGGTGTCTGCACACTCCAGACTGTTTTTTGTGTTTAAATTAAGTACCGGCTTTCAAGAAATACTGAGATTCAATCCCAAATACCTAGAATCAATGAAGCAACTATCCAGAAAAGTTTTCCAATAGCTTAGCAATTGTTTAAAAATTTATTGAATTTGTTATAAACAAATAATTAAGTGAAAATGAATTTATGGGGATTGACAGTGAATCGTCAATTGATTCGCACTAAATATGAATCATTTATAGTTAAAAATCGTTTTTTAACTAAATTCATGAAAGACAATAAATAATTTGTTATTTTATAAACAAATATTATACACAATTGGTTATATTAGATTTAGTCATTCAATAACAATTGATGCTTGTTTAAAAAAAAATTTATTAAACAAATGTACAGTTTGGCTATTTTTAGGGATAGAAATTTGGTTTCTGCAACGTAGTGAACTGTAACTGACTAATTTTATCAAATTTATCAATCAACTATTTTTATTGTTAAAAACAATTAAAATTTGCATCTGATTTTTTTATCATAAAATTCTTAAGATAATCAAAATTTGTTCATATAATTATCGTTAACAATTGAAATTCTTGATTGTCATGCAGCCCCCCAAAAAGTTTAAAAATTAGTCATTTACACATCATCACTTTGAAAAACTCAAGTTTATACCTCAAAAAATAGTAAACAGTGCATTTGTTAATTAATTATGTTTAAACAATTATTAATTGTCATCGGTTGATAGCAAAGAGTAATTGGTAAATAATAAGCTGTTAATAACGTCATAGAAACGCAATTTTATCTTCAAAAATGCCTAAGACTATAAAAATTTGTTTATATAATTGTTGTTAACAATTTAAATTGTTTATTGTTATGTGAACTCCCTAAAGATTAAAAATTAGTCATTTACACTTGATTAGGTTGGAAGAATCAAGTTTCTACCTCTGAAAATAGCCAAACAGTGCTTTTTTAAATTAAATTTCAGTAGAAATTGAGAAGAAAGAATGTAAATACTTTTTTTATTTCATCATAAATACCTGATATGACTAATTGTTTATAAAATAACGAATTATTTATTGTCCTTCATGAATTTAGTAGCTGGGGCAGAAGTGATACTGAATGAGAAAGTATTCAAAGCAGGAAGCCTTCCTGCAACCTGTACACAGCACTGCCGTACAATCTAAAAAGATACATAAGTGACATTGTGGCTTAGGGTCATTCTCTTAAACCTAGCAATGGAAAAGTTGACCTAAGCGACAATGTCACTTATATATCTTTTTAGTTTGTACGGTAGAGCAAATATGCGTTTTTTTTTGTCTTTTTTTTGCGTTGAGGTGGCCAGACACTCCACGTTGCCCTCGAAGGGTTAAGTTCCACTGATTCAATTTTAGAAAATAAATATTTCTACCAACAATCTTTTCTTTTCTTTTTGTATGAAATTCAGGGGGTGAAAGACAAAAGGTTGATCTTAAGTACAAAACCATAATAGTCTCATAATCAATAAAAAGGGAGAAGGGAGGAACGCTCAAATTCTCTTACCGTCGTACATGATTGGGACACCCGTCTCATAGTACACTAGGGCCGGGAACGAGAAGATACCGATCTCGGCAGCCAGCTTGACATCTTTCGACTTGACAAACTGAATACCGTGCTTATCCGTGTCGTCGTCTATGGTCTCGAGCTCCTCCAGGATCTCGGGGCAAGACTCGCACTTGTCATCGTCTACCAAAAAGATACGTCACTCGCATTAAAATAACATGAAGTATTGATATCGATGGTACGAGACGATGTGAAACGGAAAAACACCCTTATCTGGGTGAGGGGACAAAATTAATGTTTAGAGTGTGCACGCGCTCTTACAGAAAAACACAGCAAGGTGCTCGACATCGTTGATAAGGACTTGCAGCGTCTTCCTGTCGACGTTCTCGATGACATCAGGGGTAGAGGTGCGGAGATCCAGTACCCACTCTAAAATAGCTTCCTCGTGCATCATATCTCCAGTGTAAATTTGCCGGAACTTGTGTCTGTAGAATGCTAAAGCTGGAAGGCTCGGTAGATCGTATTCCTTTTCTATTCCATCATCAGATATTTTCACAAAGTCAATGTCCTTCTCCTCGCATTCATCATCAATGTTCTCCAGTTCTTGTAGAATCTTTTGACTCTTCTTTTCACCTTCTTTATCTGCAACGAATACAAATTTTGTTCAAAGGGGAGTTTTCATTCGATGTGGGAAGAGGCATTTTGGCTGGAAAAAGTATGACGCGGTGAGGTTTGCAAAGAGAAAGCGTAACTCTATGAGATTCACTTAAAGAGATTAACTTACAGAAAAATACGACAACGTAGTCGTTTTCATCGAGAATGTTCTCTAACATTCGGCTATTCACTTCTTCAATCTTTCCTGGAATTTCGAGAGTGTTTTCGTCAGTAAGCCAAGAAAGAACTTCGTCCTCATCTTCAATGTCGCCCTTGTAAATGAGAGGTTCCTTGTTCCTAAAGAAGGCGAGTGTCGGAAAGGACCTAATACCATGTTTTTTCGCCAAGCCAGTATCTTCAGTTGTTACGAACACAATACCAGTTTCGTCCAGCTCATCATCAATATTTTCTAATTCCTTCAGTACTTTGTCACACTCATCTCCATCGTCGCAATCACCACCTAATGAAGAATATGTCCAATTCTATGTACATTATACGTATACAAATGTATGACAGCTCTATCAGTTGATAGTAAATCTTAAGGGAATGGGGTAATGGTCAAAACTACTTACTGAAGAAAACAACGACGTACTCATGTTCATCAATGAGGTCAGTTAAAATCTCGTCAGTGACTTCTTCAATTGTCGCTGTTTCTTTTTGCTCAATTAACCATTGGAGAACTTCGTCCTCATTCAAAAGATCACCTTCGTAGATAGCTGGAATTTTATCCTCGAAATAGACAAGTGTTGGTAAATGGTCAATACCATATTCTTTGGCCTCTGCATCATTATCTATTCGTATAATGACAATGCCAGCTTTTTCGAGTTCGTCGTCTATATTTTCCAATTCATTTAATATCCTCATATCTTGCTTGTCATCTTTGTCATCTAAAATTTAGTTCAAATACAGGAAGATCAATAATAATCATTTTTCTGATTCTGATCTTGAAAAAAAATATATGGTACCATCAATTTATTTGTAACAACAAATGATACCATTTCATCTGGTGGTATGCTTTATTCAGGACTAAAAAATTTGCATACTTACAGAAAAGTACAGCTAGATAGGGAGTAGATTCGATAAGCTTCTCCATCATTTCGTCAGTCACTTCTGGAATCTCACTGTGCTTCTTTTGATGCAGGAGCCACCCGAGGAGTTGATCTTCATTCATGAGGTCACCTAATAAAGAATGTTCAGAGAAACTTGTATTTTCTGTAAATTTTATCAGATGAAAAGTTCCAAAATATAATTTCACTAAGTTACCTTCATAAACGTGAGGTATCTTTTTCTCGAAAAATACAAGGGTAGGTAATTCATCAATTCCGTATTCTTTAGCCTCTTCTTCATCATCTATTTTGACAAATGCTATGTTATGTTGATCGCAATCATCGTCTATATTTTCGAGCTCAGATAGGATCTTCTGGCTTTTCTTTTGATCTTTATCGTCTGTGAAAGTAAATTATTTTTTTGGTATTATTTATTTATTTATTTATTTATATTTTCTTCAAGTATCGAAGTAAGTATATTTGATACTCACAGAAAAGGACAGCAACATGAGGCATTTTATCGATTACCATGTCCAACATCTCATCAGTGATGTCCTCAATTTGATCGCTCTTTTGCTGATGGTCCAGCCACTTCAATACTTTTTCTTCTTCCTCCAAATTGCCCTCATATAACGTTGGAATTCCTTTTTCGAAATACAATAAACTAGGGACCTTTTCTATTCCATATTCCTTTGCTTCTTCGGGATTGTCAATTTTTACAAAGATGACACCAAGTTGATCACACTCATCATCAATGTTCTCCAGCTCATTCAACACTCTCTGAGACTTACGATCGTTGTTGTCATCTAGAAAGAAGTATATTTTTGATTAGAATCTGTTCATAGAATAATATTCAGAAGGAAAGAAGTTACTTACAAAAAAGAACTGCTAAAGTTTTTCCTTCCTTGACCAAACGGTCCAGCATCTCATCGGTAACATCTTCAATTTCATCTTTTTCCAGCTGGGATAACAACCACTCGAGAATTTCGTCTTCATTCTCAACATCACCTGTGAATGAAATGAAATAATTATCAACAAATGCTTAACTTAGTCAAATCCGAATAAAATTTGGATTTAATTTAAAAAGCATTTTTTGTCCGATTCCCCCTGAAAACGTTCCTTTTGGTATTTGCTTAGCCAGCATGAAGTTGCCAATTTCAGTCCGATGACCATAGAGGTCGCATAAGAACTTTAGGCCTGCTGAAGTGGGCGTAAAGTACTTTTCAGTGGCACCATCTCTACTTACAAAGACGAACTGCTATGGTAAATTGATCTATATCCAACTTCACACTGTTCATGATATACGAAGCGGCGTATATAATCTATACAAAATGGAAAGCACATTTTTATCGAATCCAATCTCGACGTCGCATTTTCAGAGGGAGCCGGACAAAAAATAACACTTCCATCAAGATCAAAAGGATATTTTGCCTTGTGTGATTCAAACTTCACACTCACCAAAATAACCTCCTTTACGCCCCAATATGCATAATATACTATACCATCATAAACATTGGGAAGTTGCTTTTCAAAGTAGACGATAGCAGGAACAGAATCAATTCCAAACTCCTTAGCGGCCTTGTCATCATCAATTTTAACAAACTGAATTCCATGCTTGTCGCAATCATCATCAATCTTCTCGAGTTCGTGTAAAACTTGCATAGAATCCTCATCCCCGTGGTCATCTGCATTACAAATACAGTAAAGCGAATTCAAATTGTTCAAAATCGTAAAATTAAAAAAACAATTCTAGCAAAAGAAGGTTTTTTTTTGGAAACACGTAAAAAAAACCTTGAATACGAACAGAACAGTACAACCAGGTTGTCGATGTTGCCAATGAGGGTGTTAAGAGTCTTAGCCGTGACATCTTCAATGACATCTTCCTCGTCTCCTGTACTCTTGTTAGCCACCAGCCACTCCAGAACGTCTTCTTCTCGACTTAACTCGTCTGGAAAATTAATAAATACTCTAAACAAATGCACCTTATGTGATTTTATGGAATTTCAACAGATCTAAATATATTTTGAGCACGTTCATATAATTTAAAATAATTCTTCGAAATTATTATGGATTCTAGTCAATTAAAATAATTTTTTCACAGCATGTATCCTTTCTATTTCAATCCAGAAGATTAACTCTGCTGGAAGTAAAGAAATAGAAATCCTATCCCTTTTTATCTCCTTCTATCTCTATGATAGAAAGGAATAACGATTGTTTAACCTTTTCTATCTCTAGCCTATCCCCTCTTTCTCTTTCTATCTCTGTATACACCAGTCTATACCTTTCTATCTTCTTTTCAATCTCAATTCGCTTCTATCTCTTTTAATCTCCAGTTCTCTATTCCTTTCTATCTCCATCTCAATCCACCTCAACGCCTATATCTTTCAATCAGTACTTTTCTATCTCTTTCTACCTCTTTGTCAAACACCGTTCTCTCCTATTTCTTTCAATCTCCACTTCTCTATCTTTTTCCATCTCTGTATATATCTGTGTATACTTTTCTATTTCCATTGAAATCCACTCCAATCTTTTTTACTCCCACTTTTTCCCTTCCAATCTCTCCTCTATCCTTATCTATCTCTTTCTATTTCCTTGTCAATAGAAATTTACTACTATATGGTTCAATCACCACTTCTCTTTCAATACCCACATCTATATTCCCGTATATCTCCCTCCTATCATCGTCTATACCTTTCTATCTTGTTGTCATTCTAAATTCGCCCCAATCTTTTTCATTCTCTCTCTCTCTCTCTCTCTCTCTCTCTCTCTCTCTCTCTCTCTCTCTCTCTCTCTCTCTCAAAATATCCACTTTTCTCCACCTTTCAATCTCTCCCATATCCTCATATATGTCTTTCTATTTCCTTGTCAATCGACATTTACTGCTATGTGTTTCAAACCCCTGATTTCTGTCCCAGCCTATTTCTAAACTTTCCTTCTTGAATGTCTTTCTCTTTGTTTCAATACTCTTTTCTATTCAAATTTATTTAGAAAATTTATTTACAAAAAGGATTGAAAAGGATATAGAAAAGGGTAGAAAAGAGAAGATTTAAAGAGATGAGCGTGGATGTAAATTGAAATGGAGATAGAAAGGAATAGAGAACTAGAGATTAAAATAGATAAAAGTGAATTAAGATTGAAAAAGAGATAGAAAGTTATAGACAGGTATATACAGAGATAGAAAGAGATAGAGAAGAGGAGATTGAAAGAGATAGATGGGGATAGATAAAAGATAGAAAGAGTTAGAGAAGTCTAGATTGAATGAGATAGACGTTAATGTGCATTGAGATGGAGATAGAAAGAGATAGGTGAGGGTAAACAAGAGATAAAAAGGGATAGAAAAGATGAGATTCAAAGAGATAAGCGTGGATGAGATTGAATTAAGGATAGAAAGGAATATAATTTTTTTCGAATAAATAGACTAGGATAAAGAAAGAGATTGCTATTACTAGAAAGAAATAGATTGAGGGATAGGAGGAGATAGATATTACCAGACACAGGATAGACTCTAAGATAGGAAGAGATAGATATCATCGGACACGGGGATACAATGGTGGATAGAAAGGGATATCGTTTTGAGGATGCAAAATGGATACTTGGAAGAAATAGAGAAGTTCTATCTCTTTCTATCTCTTTACTTCCAGCTAGGAAAAAAGATTTAAATAGATAGACGTTCTGTCTTTTTAATTACAACAAGTGGTTAACAGGTAGCAATTTTTTTGAGTGTATACAAAAAATATGAAGAAATGTAGAAATATGAAGAAATCGATGCTCTTACGTTCGTATACGATGGGTATCTGATGTCTGTAGTAGACCAAAACAGGTAACGGTCCGAGATTGTACTCCTCGGCGAGTCGTTCGTCAGCGATCTTAACGAATCCGATACCCAGCTGATCGGCCTCGTCGTCGATGTTCTCCAGTTCTTGAAGGGCCTTTGCACACTTCTTACAATCCGGTTTGTCTGTCCCATTTTTAACCAAGATGAAAAATTATCGCATGGCATTCGCTTTTATTTTAAATTAAAAACGAAAATCATCGTTCAAAATTAAAGAACTTCGAGCTACTAAAATTAATTCGCAAGGATTTCTAACGTATCTCATGGTTTGGTATTTACACTGAGATTACGCATTCTAGATAGGTACACATATTGATGACTGGTTAAACAGGCCAAGGTATCTTGTTACATCTTGGTCGAGAAATATGATGAAGCAGTTACGATGTGAGCCTATGTTTATGATTATATTATTTAAGGACAACAAGACAAGATTCTGATCAGTTATATTTATAATGAGAAAAAATCCAGTACCTTCAAGGTTTTGAAAATCCTATACAACACGTATTTGGGAAAATATCTAATTCTACAGGGTGAGAAAGGTATGGTTGGGCCAACCATCTTATATGGTATTGAAAAATATAGGACAACCATAATTATGATTGTTGCAGCAATGGTTTAGTCAGCGCAACCATTAAATTACTTATAGCTTATCTCTTTGTTTTTTTTTTTGGTTTCGCTGACCAAACTATGGTTGCATCAACCGTAGATATGATTGCCCCATATTTTTAAATATTTATGGTTAGCCCAACCACATCTTGTCTCTCCGTGTATGATTTTATTTTCCTTGAAGGATTGAATTTAATAGTTGCTTGAATTTTAGCGTGCAAAATTGCATCAATTAATATACATAATTAATTACATCTATAGCATTAACAAACACTTGCATTCAAAAAGTTAATTTCAGGATGATAATTATCATAATAATCTGTTAATTCAACATTGACTACATTGAACGCGTTAAGACAACACGAATGGACAAATTTAAAAGTACTCTTTCGCATTCTCCCACGTTGAAAGATGCTACGGAAATTCCATGTGGAAATTCAACTAAAATTTTCATACCTAATAAATAGAAATTATGTTTTATTTCTGATGTTGAGTGGTAAGTCGAAAACCCTTTCTAGATATAGTATTATCGAAGCAATAACTTTTTGTGCAATAAATAAAGTTTTAATTCAATGATATTTAACAAACACATCAAGGGATGTTACTATATATTTTGTGGAATTTTAAGGGCATGTATTACTTACCCGATCCCTGCCTTACCGACATTTTTTTCTCTGTAACCCTACGTCAACATTTATTGAGATACCACATTGTAAATTTCTATATTTGAAGCTAAAGCCTTAAGGTACGTTTGTGTGGTCCTAAATATTGACATTTTTAAAAAAATAATTTTTTTTATTTTTACAAAAAGTTAAGACCAGACAAACATACAGTAGCATATTTTCTTTAATTTTATAAATTTTCAATTTGATATCTTTATAAATGTAGACATAGCGTTACAGAGAAAAAAATGATCGGGAAAGTAATACATGCCATTAAGAAATTTGAGAAAATTTAAGGTGATTTTTAGGATTTTTACAAAATTTCACTGGATTTTAAGATATTTTAATAGATGTAATCAGATTGCATGGAACCTTGAATAATGTTAAGGAATTTAAAAGAATTTTACGAAATTGCCTGAAATTTTATGTAATTTTCAGAGATTTTACGATATTTCATAGGATATTAAATTATTTTAATGACTTTTGTAATTGCAAGGGATTTACAAGATTTCAGTTGATTTTCAGGAATTTTAATGGATTTCATAACATTTCAGGGGTTTTAGATAATTTTAAGGGATCTTACGAGACTTTATTAAGGTATTAAGTAATTTCAAGACGAATTTTGAAGGATATTAAATGGATTTTAAAGAATTTTACGAAACTTATGGAGATTTTTGAAATTATACAAGGGATTATAAGTTTCTATATTTCAAAAATTATAAATTTTTCCATTATTTTGCATACATTTGCGTGTGAAAATTCTATTTAAATTTTCACATAAAATTTCCGTAGAACCTTTCCACGTGGGCTATTATTTATACCACATTGTTAATATATATATATATATATATATATATATATATATGGGAGCACTGAGTAATTGTTTTTACACAAAAGTTGTTAATAGTTATGCTGCACTTTATATGATTTTTCTTTTTATGATAAAACTTTTCTTGCATAGATCGATATATGAAAAATGAAGGGTGGTGATGTATGGCTGATAAGATAATTTTTTGCGATAGAGCACTAATTTTAACCAAGAGGATATATACGTATAGTTATGTATATTATGTAATCACATAATAGTCTCAAATTTAGGGCAGAGTCGTTGAATTCATAGAAAAGACCTGTAAATTTAAGTAAAAGTATACTTACTGGAACCAGCTCCTGTGCATCGCTCCGTATCAGGACCTGGTCACATTGACACACACAAAAATAATTCACATGTAGGTATTATTTACAATTATTTTGTGTAATAATGCATGTGTCTTTAGGAAACAAAAATGGAATGTGTCAAGTCATTTTTGACCAATTACCTAAAAGTGATTGGATGAAAAAAAATATTGAGGGAAATTTTGTATTGCTCATAACAATTTTCAACTCAAAATTAATTTGAAAAATAAAATATTAAAAAGAAATTAAAAATTTAAAATCATTTTTTAAAATCAAAATTTTTTAGATAAGAATTAATTCGAAATTAATTTAAAAATTTCTTTCTACACGTAATAATTTGTGTGCATGTTTGCATAAATAGTTATTCGAATACACGCTACACTGTTACTAAAGATTAGTTAAACAATTTAGTATACTTGCATATGATGAATAAACATATCTATTATATAATTCTAGTAATTAATAATGTTTATGATTATCCAAACTTACAACAATTTTAAACATAATAAATGCATAAAATAAACAGGCGGGAGTTCAGTTCGGTTTGTCCCTGTTTATAAGCTGCAAGTCCTATATACATAAAATTATTCATTTATATAAAATTACTCGTTACTTGCGTTATTTACGTAAGGAATGAAAAATTCGAATCTTAAAACATGAATCCGATAATAAATACCTTTCATTAATTAATTCCATGACATTTTCAGGCATGGAATAATTTTAATATACCTATTTTTCTCTGTAATAATCTACTATATAGTAAGAACAATGATATTTAGTATGAGTTTTAAGTACATAGCTGTTTCAAAAGGCTGTATATAAGCATTGCATTTTCCATTCAGAAGGACCTCGATATAGCTATTAAATCCATATATAGGTATTAAATACATATAAATCTGATTAAAGAAATATTAAGATATTGTCAAGTTTATGGTATTAAATATTAACATCTTATCGATGTCCTAATGAAGTATGCTTTGACAAGCTTAAGAAAAGTGGTAAAAAGGAGACTTACAGAAGAGAACTGCTACGAAATCTGCTTCTTCGACAAAATTTTTAAGGATTTTTGCGTTAACTTCTTCGATGCGATCAGGTAAATCCATTGCTTCCAAGCTCGTCAAAAACTCGAGAACATTCTCTTCGTCCATGAGATCCCCTTAAAAAATTGTAATTGTATTTTAATTAATTCAAATATGTTGTTTTGCGGTCGATTTCATGAAACACGTATTTTTTCTTTTAGGTGGAAAAAATTTTTTTGTTCAATTTTCGACATTATCGTTTTTGCCATAAAAATCGATTTTTCTCGTAGTTCGCGGGAATTTTTTTTTTAAACGCTCATATAACTGGTAAACTAGCTGTGAATTTGATAAATTATATTGAACCAAACTATGTTCTTACTTACTTTTGAAACAAATCTTCCAGGATACAAGCTCAAAAAATGAAAGAAAAAATCTTTAAATTATTTCACTACAAAATTGGATATATCATTATTCATATTTTAAAATCAAATTTATTAATATTAGGTTACTTAATATTTTATGATGCAAAAAACCTTTTACTTTCTTTTATTACCCATGTGGAAATGATTCGATTGTTTTCATTAAATCATTAAATAAATGCAATGTGTAAATAATACTGCTCTTTTTTCAATAATCCATATTCCCGAATTATTAAAACGCATCAAGTTAGCTAAAAAGGTAACGCATAATGAGGAACGCAATGTGAAGTTGTCTGAAGTGCATGTCTTTTTTAGAAAAGAATAAATTTATCTATAACTGTATCAAAGTTAAGGTGGCTACAAAAAACGACACCATCCATACATACGGACAATTTAATAGAATGTTGTATTACACGGAAAAAAAGTCATAGAATAGTTGCAGCAACCAGTTGCAGATAATGGTTGCTGCAACCATTTACTATGGACGCGCCATATTTATCCATTTATATGGTTGGCCCAACCATGTCTTTTTTTCCGTATAGACATTTATCAACTGAGGAAAGTTTAGTTAAACCATTTTAAAAATAATAGAAAATGTAACGACTACAAAGCTTTCTCTGTGCAGAAGCAAAATAAATGTGTGTACTCGTTTTACACTTCAAAGCAAAAGTATAAAATAATGCGCAGATTTCGTAATTATTTATTTATATGACAATAAAAAAAAAGTACACATTTTTTTCAAAAATTTTTTTTTCTCGAAAAGCATATTTCTTTTTTGCTTAAAATTCTTTATTATTATATGAATAGTTCAAACTGTATCCTGACGCAACGGCTATTAACGGAATTTTTTTTTTTTGTGAGAAGATTAAAAAAAAATGGTGGTTTTCTCCATAATGGCGGTATGCTGCTGAATACAATCGCATCATATGATAAAGCGTATGTTGATTCTCACTCAAACTTAATAGTTTTATTTTTTAATATTTTTGAATTGTTTATTATTATAATAATTCACAAAATTGGCTGTAAAAAATTAAGTTACGCGCCCTTTTTGTAGTGTACACTGTAACTTATTCCATTTTTACCAAATATAACAAATTCTATCAATTGCTGTTTTATATAAAGGTTAGAGTGGTCCTTAATAGGGATATTTTCGAATTTCTTTGCTCCCAGGGACTCAAATGCTTTCAAATAGATAAAAAAAAATTCTCTGAAAGTTTGAGCTCATAATATTAACTTTAAGATAGTCCGCACTCCAACCTAAGTTTCTTATGGAAATAACATGGGAAAAATTCCATTTGTTTTTTAGAATTTTATAATTCAGCGACAAATGAATCAAAAAAGTAATAATTCGGTTCATCTTTTATTGGAAATTTGACGTTCTACAAAAAAGTTCTCTTATGATTTTTCGTTAAATCTATTGGCTTATTATTATATAATTATTACTATTAACAAGTATAATTATTAAGTAAATACTTATTTTATAAAATATATTACATTTGCAATATGGAAAATATGAAAATGGTTTAAGGCTAATTATCCAAATGGTATCGTATTTCACCTGTACTTTCATTTTTTTATCTTGAATATCAGAAAAATATTTGTTTTATTAATTGAAAAATCACACATATTAATCTCAATTCCAATAATAACATTGTATTTGCTTTTTTTGATCATAAATAAAAACTTCACAACGAAAATTCGATATATTTTATAAAATAAGTATTTACTTAATAATTATACTTGATAATATTAATAATTATATAATAATTAAACTTTGAGCTCGAATAACTCTTAAGCCAATAGATTTAGCGTTTAGTTTATACCTCAAAAAATAGTAAACAGTGCATTTGTTAATTAATTATGTTTAAACAAATATTAATTGTTATCGATTGATAGCAAAGAGTGATTGGTAAATAATAAGCTACTAATAACATCATAGAAACGCAATTTTATTTCCAAATATGCTCAAGACTGTAAAAATTTGTTTATATAATTGTTGTTAACAATTTAAATTGTTTATTGTTATGTAAACTCCTTAAAAGATTAAAAATTAGTCATTTACACTTAATTACGTTGAAATAATCAAGTTTCTAACCCTGAAAATAGTCAAACAGTACATTTTTTAATTAAATGTTGTTTAAACAATCATCATAAGTGACATTTTTAAATAATTTTTGTCAGATTCAATAGAAAAAACTTTATTTATTTCATCAAAAATACCTGATATGGCCAACTGTTTATAAAATTTGTTTATAAAAAAACAAATTATTTATTGTCCTTCATAATCATCCACAGCGAATATGCGTTTTTAAAAAATAAATTAATGTCGCGAATATGCGATATTAAAAAAAAAATCTATTCAGTTTGAGTTAGAATCATCGTAAGTATTACCATATGATGCGATTATATTTAGCAAAACGCTGTCGTTATGGCGAAAAACAGCATTATCGTTTTTTAATCGTAACTCATGTAAAAAAAAGTTTCGCTAATAGCCGTTTCGTCAGGTTACAAGTTAAATTATCTATTTAATAGTAAAAAATTTTAAGTGAAAAAAAAATACACTTTTCGAGAAAAAAAATTTTTGAGAAAAATGTGTACTTTTTGTTTATTGTCATATAAATAAATAATTACAAAATCTGAGCTTTATTTTAGAATTATGCTTTGAAGTGTAAACGATTTGAAACACACATTTAAAAGAAAAAATTTGTTGAAATCCATCAATTTTAACACGTTTCAAGAAAAATTTCGCATTGATCTACGAGAAAGATCGATTTTCACGACAAAAACAATAATGTCGAAAAATAAAAGAAAACATTTTTTTTTTAAATAAAAGGAAACATTTTTTTTTAATAAAAGAAAAAATACGTCTCTCAGGAAATCGACGGCAAAAAAAAACATATTTTAGCATTTTAAAAATACAAAAATATGACCTGCACGAACCAGTTGTTTTAAATGGACAAGGCCTAAGTATGAATTTATGTACATCAATATATTATCCATCCTAAAAATATTGAATACAGATATTTTATTTTATTTAAAACTTAATTTTTCTGCAAAAGTATTAAAAATTCACATAAACAAACATGTGCTTGTAATTAAATTTATTCCCTTATTTTTCTATATTAAATTTCTTGTCTTTCCTAAAATGCTGTTCGTAGCCGCGACAAGGCCTCTGCAAAAGACCACAACATTCGGGCTTCAATCCAACAAAATTTGGCGCTATGCCTCCTCGGCTCGATAGCCTTTCTGCTCATCATTAACTCTTCTTTCCATTTCTTCAGACGTCTACCGACTATCCAATGTGAAAGTACCAGGGCCTAAAATGTTTTACATTTTGAACTGCACACACTTTGAACGCTCCTAACCACCCACCCACCCCAACGCAGGGGCGAATAAACGATTTACGGAGCCCGGGACTATGAATACCAGGCCCACTTAAGGCCATGTAAGACTTATTCGATCCCTTCCTTACCGACATTTTTTTCTCTGCAACCTTACTTGTACATTTATTGAAATATCAAATTGAAAATTTCTAAAATTAAAGAAATTATTCTAAGGTATGTTTATCTGGTCTTAAATTTTTGTAGAAACAAAAAAAATCTTCGAAAAATTTTTTTTTTTATAAATGTCAATATTTAGGACCAGATAAACGTACCTTAATACTTTAGCTTCAATTATAGAAATTTTCAATTTGATATCTCAGTAAATGTAGAAGTATCGTTGCAGAGCAAAAAATGTCGGTAAGGTAGGGATTGGGTAAGTCTTACATGGTCTTAAAGATTGACAAATATGATTATCTTATGTTTAACATTATAAATTTTGATTCATGTATGTTTGCGTGTCCAAAGTTAAACTATGTGTGCGCAAAAGCGCAAATACACAATATGATATGTTTTTATTCGAGCTCGCGGGGTCTTTTGGATGTTGGGGCCCGTTACCCGTGGTTATAGCCATTGCTGGACCCAGGGGCGTAGCAACAAAATTTTCCGTGGGGGGAAACTCAAATGACAAAAATTCATCATATACATATATATAATATATATAATCCCGCCAAATTTACGAGGGGGCAGCTTTCCCCCCTGCTCCACCCCCCTGATTGCTACGCCACTGGCTGAACCCCCCCCCTAATCCGCTACTGCCCCAACGTACAACATATATATATATATATATATATAAGATACAGCTGAAGTTTTCAACGTTTATAACAATCAGTGAGTTTAGCAAGTCTCTCAAGAAGTGTGAAAGTAGTGCCAGGTAGTGTTGTCAAAATAACCAAAATAACATGTTCATGAACTTATTAAACGATTTAAGTATTTTTTGTTGAGTTAAAAATAATTTTGATAATTAATAATAATTTTTGTGCAAAACTAAATTAAGTCAATAAGTATAGATGAACTTTTTACTGTAAATCCCTGTTGGAAGGAAAAAGATAGAAAAGGATAGAGATTTTCTATCCCTCCCAAGTGTACACTTTGCATCCATGGATTGCAAAAGGGATAGAAAAAGATTGACGAAGTATACAGAAAGATAGAATGTTGAAGATTCAAAAGGAAAGAGATTATTGTAGAGATAGAAATAGATTGGCATGGATAGGGATACATTTTTCCTTTCTATTTGAATCCTCAATATTGAAAAAGATTCAAATAGGTAGAATTTCTATTTTTTCCTTCCAACAGGGATGTGCAATTATTAGTACTAACAGCTTGACAATTTCATAAATTATCGTTTGACATAATTTTTATTTTATCGAATTATAATTTGGTATAATTTTTAGAATAAGCATTCAACATAATTTTCATTTTCCCGAACTGCCATTTGTCACAATTTTTATAATGCCGAAATACTGTTTATCATAATTTTTATTTTCCGAATGAGCTCTAACCTAAAATTCATTTTACCAAAACACCGTCTGTCATAATCCCCATCTGACTTAAATCCCAAGTAACAGAAATATCATTCTTCCGAAAATGGAGTTCGACAATTTGATTGGCTAATTTGAATTTCGCGGTATTATTCAGACAATCAAATTTTCGGACGCCATTTTCGGAAGAATTATATTTTTGTTACACTCGAACCTCCCGAATTTCACCTCATTTCCCTCTCGAATTTCACCGATGGGTTTCTCACTAATCATATTAATCACTGCGCATGCCATGGCACTCAGCATCTGATTGGTTGCTATTGGCGCGCAGTTTAAAATGCTGAAAAATACGCAATACGCATGCGCGATTGGTATGACATTTGAGAGCAGGAATTTGGTGAAATTCGAGAGGGTCTCCGGTCTGGATTTCGTGAAATTCGGGAGGTTCGAGTGTACTTGGGATTTCGGTCAGATGGGGATTGTGACAGATGGTTAGAGTTCGAAAATTCTCGGTAATTTATGATTCGTCTTTGTCTAGAAGAATACGTCGCTATGGGAAAGAAAAGGACAAAATGTAAATTACCGAGAATTTTCGAACTCTCCAGATGGTATTTCGGTAAAATGAATTTTAGGTTAGATGCTCATTCGGAAAAATAAAAATTATGTTAAACAGTGATTCGGTATTGTAAAAATTATGACAAGTGGCAGTTTGGGAAAATGAAAATTATGTCGAATGGTTATTCGGAAAAATAAAAATTAGGACAAATGATTATTCGGAAAAATAAAAATTATGCTAAATAATAATTCGGTATTGTAAAAATTATGTCAAATTATAATTTGATAAAATAAAAATTATGTCAAACGATAATTCGGAAATATAAAAATTATAGCAAATTGATATTCGATCAACTGATTTTCGGTAAAATAAATTTTATGGAAAATAGAATTTTGGGCATATTCATGCGCCCCACATCAAAGGCAACCCCTATAAACATAAAAAAATTCACAATAATCTCCTAACTTCAAGACCTAAAATTTTATTATTTTAAATGATTTCATTTAGTATCCATCAAATATAATAAAATAAACACCAATTGCTAAATGATGTAGAGGCTTTTTAAAATTTTTAGTGATTACAAAAAATTGTAGAGTTAAAAAGATATTTTAGGAATTTTTAGCATTGGAAAGTTTCAAAAGAATTTAAGGGGTTAGTGACAAAGAAAATTTTTGAAAAATCGATTTTCTAAAAAGTGCATTCAAGTCCTGAAGAGAAGGCTGGCTCAAACTTAGGGGACTTGGTTTTTCGATTTTTGATTAGTGGAAAATATCGGCGTAAATCAATAATTTTACCTTGTGTATTTACCGATGTGTCTGACACGCACATTAACGGCAATGGACAAAATGGCCGGCATCGTTGAATACGTCGATATTTTCCTCTAATCAAAAATCGAAAAACCAAGTCCCCTAAGTTTGAGCCTGCTGCTTTCCCTTCAGGACTTGAAAAAACTTTTAAAAAGTCCTTCCTGTGGCCTCAAAAAGTCGACGAAATTTGCCCTGCAGGTTAGAGTATTCTACAGATTTCTTGACTCTCCTGCAACAGTCTTAATCGTTATTTTAGTCATAAATATCGAGAACAGGTTGAAAAACGCAAAGCAACGTAAGCATCTTAATTGCGCCGAACTTGCATTTGGCGCGCGTTTGAAGCAAGTGACCTTGAAAATTGAACTGAAGGTCAAAGTTGATGGTACAGTTAAATGGCCTTCTCAATCCTGGTCAACTTTTGTGAAAACCATTTTTCGTAAATGAAGTATTTTAGAAGATACTTATAGATTAAAAGAGATCACCCTGTATTTTAGAACAAAAACCTTAAACGCGTTTTTCTCCAAACAACGTTTTTCGATCTGGCGTGCATAATTCAGAAAAAACTATTGGACCGATCGGGCTGAAATTTTGATATGTCGTTATGGCATGAACCACAATCATAATTATTGATTAATATTTAACCCATTTTTTAAAACAATTTACAATTAAAAAAAGGTCAAAAAATTTCAAGTCGGCCATTTTGTATTTTTTTTTCGGATTTCAATTATTTTGATTCATGCGATAGCGACATATGTGTAGAATAACATATCCAAATTTCAGCCCGATCGGTCCAATAGTTTTCTCTAAATCATGCATGCCAGTTTTTAAAATGGCTAACTTCCGGCAGCCATACCAGCCAGATTTATTATTAAAAAAAAAAAAATTTTGTAATAGTGTTTTATATCTATAATCGTGTGTGAAAAGTTAGTTTTGTTATCTGTAAGATAACAAAAAAATTCATAAACTTTTATAGGATTTCTAAACATTTTCAAAATTTGTTTGAATATTTAAAAGATTTTAGGTGAATTGCAAAAGTTTCAAAAGATTTAATGAGATTACAAAGAGTTTAAAATTGTGTGATAGGAACAGCAATTCGCGCATTTTGTTTTTTCGGTCACATTTTGTATTTAATCTAAATATATCGGTTGATTGTGATTAAATTGGTGTATGATTATCTTTTGCACATTCCATGGATCCTGTATATCCTTAACAAGGTTTACAATAATTTTGGGGTACAGCAATGAATTTTAAAGAATTTTGAAATTATTTGAAGCTTTTGCATTAGGAAGAAGTAAATTCTTCATTATCTACTGCATAGTTTTTAATTCGAACTACACTAAGTGTGTCATATTACACAACATTTTAGGCCTCGAGAAATTCCTCTTTCAATTCACGACCATATCATAATTTACAGAATTACAACTGAAGATAAACTCACCTTCGTAAATAATTGGTTCCTTTTCTCTAAAATACGTGAGTGCGGGAAATGTCTTAATGCCATACTGCTTTGCCAATCGTTTGTCGTTGATCTTAACAAAATCAACCCCGAATGTGTCGGTGTCATCGTCAATTTTCTCTAATTCAGCTAGAACTTTATCACATGTTGTACAGCTCCTCGCATCTGAAAAGTAATTATGTATTATAAGAAAACAAGAAAAGCTTCTTTACTATTGTCCCTATTTCAGATTTATAGCTATTTTATTTTAATCATCTTTCTATATTCCCGCATTTTAGATGCTTTTATTCTTCTTACGTTTTCTTTTACTAAATCCTATAAGATCTATACTGGAGATTAATATCTTCGTCTCTCACAGCATTCGTTCCTTGTGCTATTCTTGAAAACACATCTTGATTAAACCAACCGTCAGTGTTATTTTACTTTTAGTTTCTCTCTTTGGACAAAGAATTTCTTTTATAAAGTTAGGATACGTATATCAATCAAGCTTAACAAGATTTCAATTACATTTAACCCATTTTATATCTTTTTCTAAGCTGGTATTACGGAAGCAAACTTGATTTCCCTTCAGTGATTCGTCTGCCTTATTTTCTATTCTTAGATATTTTGACGACAATTCCCCTTTACAAAGTATTCGCTAATATCTCTCCGTTTGACACTATTCGCAAAATATTGTTCGGGTCTTTCAATTTCATATCTTAAAAAAGTGATGTTACCAATATATCATTGGTAATATCAATATAACATTATTGTCGAAAACCTGATTGGTTTAGAAACTGCGTGAATTGTGTGAATGTATGTAACTTAAAAACAAGCTTCAGACTACTTTCGTTTTCAAAAAGATTATTAAGAGAGAATACAAAGTTTACAAAATTTATTGAAATTTTAGAAATATTAAAGAATTTAACGGTATTTCAAGGAATTTTATGAAATTTATTCTGCTTTTCAGAAATTTTAAGAGATTTTATCAGTTATTGGGGTTTCATAGAATCTATTAAAGAATCTAAAAATCTAATAAAGAGTTTTCATTGGATTTTCAGGTAATTGAAAGTATTTAACGAGATTTCATGGGATTTTAAATAATTTAAAAAGATTTAACGATATTATGTGTAATCCTAAGTAATTTTAGAAACTTTAAAGCTGTATCAAAGATTTTCACAAATTTTTGTTGGGTTTTCAAGTATTTTAAGGGATATTAAATAGTTTTAAAGACTTTTAAGTGATTCAATGAATTTTACGAAATTTCATTAGATTTTTAGCAATTTTAAGAGATCATGGGATTTTGAGAAATCTTAAAAGATTTAACGATATATATATATATGTATATATATATATGTATATGTTGTGGAATTTTAAGTGATTTTAAAAACTTTACAGGTATTTGATGGAAGTGATTTCACAAAATTTAATTATATTTCCAGATATTCTGAATATTTAAATGGGATTTAACTGGACTTTAAATAATTTTAAGAAATTTTTAAAGGATTTTACGAATTTTTTGAGATTCCTAAAATTAGACTAGGAATTAAAAATTTTTATATGTATATTTCAAAAATGAAAATCTCTGAATTATTTTGCATACTTTTGAAATCCCTTAATTTTTCCAAACCCACAATTTTTTGGGAAAAATTATGAGAATTTAAAGGATTATAAAGTAATTTTAAGGAACTTGACTATATATTTTGTGGAATTTTATGTAATTTGAGAAACTCAGACATTTTACGAAATTTCATTGAATTATAATGTATTTTAAGAAATTTAATGTGATATAATGGTATCTTGAACAATGCTAAAGAATTTAAAAGGGCTTTAGGGGTTGCTCAAGTATAACGTAAGTACTTTTAAGATCATTTTCAACCCGCCCCTCTCTCCCTCAATGTAAGAAAAAGTAAGTATTTCCCCCCTAATTAAAAAAAAACTTTATCACGAACATATAAACATTTTTAAAAATTTATTTTTACAAAACGCGAGCTAATTTCTGTGATAACACGTCATGCCATTTTAGAAGATTTTATATCTGAAGTGTGAATAGTGTCAACAACAACCAATAGAAAGCGCTTTATAGTTACTCGAAACGTTACTGTATTGCGCGAAATAAAAATTATCTTTAAAACAGTCAGATTTACAGTAAGCGGCAAGATGTAAACTTTTTTTTGAGGGGACGAGAAATCTTTTCAATTGAACCCCCCCCCCCCTTCGCAATGTAATAAACAATAAGAACTTTCCTAGAGCCCATCCCCCAAGGTGCTTATTACGTAATACTTGAACAGCCCCTCACGATACTTATTGAGATTTTAGAAACATTAAATGAATTAATTAATTAATTCCTGGTATTTTGAGGTATTTTATGAAATTTTAAAGTATTTTACGAAATTGTATGGAATTTGAAGTAATTTTCGGAGATTTTACAATGTTTCATAGGATATTAAGTTATTTTACCGACATAATGGATTTCAAGGGATTTACGAGATTTCATTGGATTTTCAGGGATTTTAAGGGATTTCATGTGATTTTAAGTAATTTTATGGGATTTGATGATATCTCGGGAGATTCCAAGTAATTTTAAGTAACTTTAAAATATTTTATGAGATATTAAGTAATTTGAAGAACATTTATTTCCAGAAATTTTTAAGAATTTGTTGAGATTATATTGGATTTTCAAGAATATTAAAGAATTTAATACGAAATTACATGGACTTTTAAGAGATATAATGAGACTTTATAAATTTTAAGTAATTTTAATTAATTTAAGGAATAGTACCATATTTTGGAGGATGTTAAAGGGATTTGAAGATATTTTATGGGAATTTTACGAGATTTATTAGGATTGTCAGGAATTTTAATAGAGTTAATAAGACTTATTTATGGAACTTTGAGTAATTTTAAGTAATTTTATAAAACTCATGAAGATTTCTGAAATTAGATAAAAAAATTACAAGATTTTATATTTCGAGAATTAAAAATTGTCAATTATTTTTACTACTAGCAAAAGGTGTGCATAAACGATAAACTAATCGCACTTAGAGTACACGGATCATAATTGCTAGTAATAATAAAAAAAATGGTGAAGATTTTTTTTTTTAATAAGAAAAAGGGTCTGATATTTCGTGAGAATTAGTTGCGAGCGTGCCAATCTTGACTGGATCTTCATCACACCTAAACAAACCTGAGGATAATGACCTTAATTCTCTCTTGCTCTCGCTCTCTTCTCGCGACTCCTTCCTCATTCGTAATTACACAAAATTATAAAATTGCCTTCAACTAAGACGACCTGTGTCAGGATCGTTCTCGGCACGTGCCATGAACATCGAACGAAACCACCACGTGCATCACGATCTTCGTTCGGCGACCGCTTATATTACCCACCCATTCCAAATATATCAACCGGTGAATCTTGGATGGTCTTAATATAGTCTTTAACGCGTTCGTCCTCCGTAGTCGTGCATTACGTAAGTAAGTAGAAGAAACCACCCGCGCGGAATAACATGCCGAATTAATGTCGATTGTGCCTCTCACGATTTCAAGAAAATATTTTTCTTTTTCGACTCAATTTATTAAATCAGGAAAAGATTAATTCAGTAAAAGCACCCCTCGATTCCAAAAGTCTTGATAAATGATTTAAGGGCATGTGTTACTTACCATATGAGCAAGTTTTTAAACCCGTTTTTTTTCTACAATTTTTACATTTTCAAAAAAATTATAGTAAACATCCGCCAAGATCGTGAACACGGACGGTTTTTGATTAAAATTTTTTTAAAAATGTAAAAATTGTAGAAAAAAAACCGGGTTTAAAAACTTGCTCATATGGTAAGTAACACATGCCTTTAACGATTGACTCGAACATCATGGGACATCCATAAATTACGTAACAGTTTTTTCCCTATTTTTTGCCCCTCCCTTCCCACATATACTGTAGGAACAATATCGTATGCACATCCCCCATATTACGTAATTTTTTTCAAATATTTTCATACTAACTCATCCTATCTTAAAAAAGCGATATTACCAATATATCGAACGCATTGTGAAAATCTGATTGGTTTAGAAACTGCGCGAATACGTGTGAATATACCAAATTTGAAAACTATCTTCAGATTATATTCTTCGGCAAAACGATTACTAATAAAAAGGTTATATAAAGATAGAAAATAACTTAAAATGATAAAAATAATTATTTTTATGTGAAAAATAAATGATTAATGATGTATAACAACATTTCAAAATATATACCTAGTATAAGTTTAGTGAACATTATTTGAGAAATTAAACAGATTTTAAATTAAACAATAACTTTTTTTTTATATATATCACTGTAATAATATATATGTATTTGTATATATTTACAGATCAGTTACCATTAGAATTATGAGATTTTATGGGATTATAAAGTAACTACTTTCAGTAGTTACTTTAGTAGTTTTAGGGGATTTGACTACATATTTTGTGGAATTTTAAGTAATTTGAGTAAGTTTTAGAAGATTTTTAAGCATTTTATGAAATTTTAAAGGATTTTATTAAATTGCATGAAATTTAAAATAATTTTTCGAGATTTTACGATATTTCATAGGATATTAAGTTATTTTAAAGACTTAGGAGATTTCAAGTAATTTAAGAGATTTTCAGGTATTTCAAGTGACTTTACGAAATTTAAAGGAATTTCATCAAATTTTAAATACTTGTAAGATAGTTAATGGGAAATATTAAAAATTTACGAAATTTAAAAGAATTTCACCAAATTTGGAAAGATAAACGAATTTTAAAGAATTTTAGGAAACTTATAGAGATTCTTGAAATTAGATAAAGAATTACAAGATTTTATATTTGAAGAATTAAAACTTCTTAATTATTTGTTTTACTAGGAAAAGGTGTGCAAAAATGAGATCATAATGATCATTTGATCAACAATGAGATAAAAAATGATCATAACTGCTAGTTAAGTAAAATTTATTGTAAAAATTTTGTAAAATGGACGAGATCTAAAATCAGATTGCTCTAAATGTCTCGAATCCAAGTCAAAAGACACACAAAACAGTTTCAACCCCCTACCATAGTAGTATCACCCCTAAATCATCCCTTAAGTACAACAAAAATCATAAAAATTCCCCTAACCTCGAGACCTAAAATTTTATCGTTCCAAATGGGTCCATTTAAGGTCCAAAGAAGCCATTTTCATTCACCTAACCCCTTACGTTTACCCTCAAATCAACTCCTAAGTAAAAAAAAATCATTAAAAGTCGCCAAACCTTCAGACCTAAAATTTTAATATTTCAAATGGGTTCATATAATGTTAAAAGAGGCCAAAACCAGTTTAGGTGGATGAAACTGTATTGGACTTCTTTGGACATTAGATGGACCCATTTGTAACGATAAAATTTTAGGTCTTGAATTTAGGGCAATGCATATGATTTTTTTATACATAGAAGATGATTTAGGGGTTATCCTAGTGTTTTAAGGTTTTGAAACTGTTTTGCGTGTCTTTTATCATCGAATGGAACCTTTTAGCGCAATGTGATTTTAGGTCTCGTCCTTTTTACAAAAAAAAAAAATTCTTTTCATGAGTAACGTTGAAAACTTCAGTTTCATTATACAATACACACCAATCTAGCCTGCAGTTTCATCGAAGACATCATAAAGGAGAAATGTCTTGAAAAGAGTGTGGCCAATTTAGTTCCAGATGAACCGTCAAATTGAATACCCACCGTGACTCATAGTTTCGGAAAAACTTTAGTAGTGCATGTTTTCACATACAGTTTCTTATCTTTCTATAACTCTTTTTTTGCTCTGATTGATGTTAAAATACATATTTTTTATTTTTATTTATTTACTAGTAGAAATTTACCCGGAGCTGCTCGGGAGATTTTTATAAGCTATACAAGATTTCAAGACATTTTAAGGGATTTCATCAGATGTTAAGTGACATTAAGGAATTTCAAGGGATTTCAAGAGATTTCAAATAAGGTCAAAGAATTTCAATTCATTTCAAAAGAATTTAAGGGAGTTCAAGGATTTTAAAGAAATTTCGAGTTATTTTATGTAATTAAAAAAAATTTCAAGAAATTTATTCTAATTTAGACGAAATGAAGTGAAATCCCTTAAAATATTTTTCAATTACTTGAAATTCTTTTAAATCATTTGTATTGTCTTAAAATACTTTGAAATATATTGAAATCTTGTGAAATCTCTTGAAACGTCCTAAAAGTCCTTAAAATTACTGAGTGTTCAATAAAACATTATTAAATCCCTTCCAATTACTTGAAATCCTACGAAAATTTTATAAAATCCCATTAAAATTCTTCAAACTCCTATAAAAGCTGGTAAAGTCCCTTAAATTTCTGAAAATCACATAAAATTTCATAAGACCCGCAATATTTTTTGAAATCCCAATTTAAGAAAAAATTCTTTCAATCCTGAAAAAATCCTTAAAATTATTTAAAAGCGTTTGTAATCGTTTACAGTCTCTTTAAATTTCCTTTATCTCCTAAGAAATTTTTTTCAATCCTGGAAAACGCTTGGTAAATTGTTGCCAATAAATAAATAAAAATTACGGGTTTTGGAAACATTCTTAAAAATATTTTGATTCCAATTAATGTAAAAATAAAAAATCACCAGACTAGACGTCTGAAACTTCAACGCAATAATTTTCTTTATTCCTTAGAGTTTTCTAGATATCTCTTGAAATCCTATATCAAATTTTTTAATCCTTTAAATTCCTTAAAATTCCTCAACCCTCCTCTTGAAACAGATCGTAACCATTTTCCTCACCCTCCCCCCTAAATTCTTGTACGTAATTTATGGATGGCCCATCAGCAAGACTGTTGAGTTCACGGAATATTGTTTGAAAATGACGCGACTATCTTATTCCAACTTACTTGACATTTCAAGGTCAACATTTCGCCAGATATCTGTTTCCTTGTAGATAATTTTGGCTAAAGTTTCAAAATCATGCAGTACAACATTATGTAAACGTAATTGTTAGTAAATGCCTCACATTCATCCATTTGGACGTTATATTGACTAATTAGTGCAAAAGCTGTTCATTGATATAATAGAAAATTCTTCTTCAGTTTCATCACCTGTATAGCTTCTTGAAGTTTTATAAAAAAGTTCTCCTGGAACAGTTTGCATAAATATTGTCAATTTTTTCACTTTTTTTTTTTTCAATGACCAACTTCGGAAACATTGTAAACTTTGTTTCGCACCAGCTCTTAAAGTAGGTAACGAAGCTTACGACACACGCTAAAAATATATAAGAATCGTGAACAAAATTTCGTTGCCACTACTACGAACACGATGCGAACCTAACAAACGAGATGTGAAAAAAATGCGTGGGCAGATTAATAGTTTAACGCAGATATCGAATTTATCATGCTTAATCATCGAATCCTAAGTACTTGTTCGGGAAACATTTTCCTTTATGCAATATCGCGCGTTTCTTTTACGATAAAAATAATAATAAATTATACGATAAAATGAGCGCACTGACGTCATCATAAGAGAAACAATGGTCGTCAAAAAATGCGGAAAGAAGTCAGAGTCTAATGCCAAGAGCAGCATAGTTTTTGTGAAGTGGAGAAGTTGAGGTCTAGGTTTAAAAGACATTGTTATAATGCAGTCTTATTTTTTATTTAGTAAGGTATTTATAGAGACAAAAAATATTTAAACTTTGCAATGTCATCTCATCAAGTTTTCTCCTTCGAACTGAAACTAGTGATCAGTTTTTGTTTAGATAATTCCTAATGGATTAATTCCCATACATGTTTATCACATATTTAAACCTTTTATTGTAACTCTATAGAGAGTAGTAAGAGAGGTCAAACTGGCAGTGAGACAAAAATGTATGTGAGTATATACGCATTCATTCGATAATGTTTCCTTGCTACAATTTAATTAGCAATCGGGAATATCCTATACCTATCTAGGGACAAAGCTCTTATGTAGAATATGTATATTTTTCAGTAAAACGGTTTAAAATACCTCTTCCTGGTATAATCCACGCAATTTTTTACCACTTTTTTTTGCAAATAAAGTTTTAAAGAAGAATGATACATACACATCATTAGAACTCTAAGTGCCAGGTCTCTTGGAATGAAAAATTAAATAGCTTGAAAACATACGTACGTGAATTAGCATGCTTATAAACAAAACTTGGATTATGAATCGAGGGAATTTTAGCCAGGAGAAAAACATCTAGTATTGTCGTCACACCAAATATGCAATTCTTGAAATTGTTCAGAGCAGAAGTTGAATAACTTTGTTTATTGCACGAAAAACATATATTTTGGTCTCGGAGAATCTTGTTTTTTTATAGTCTTTTATGTGTCACACAGGGTGCCAAAAAAGTAAAGTTTTGAATTTTCATTATCTGTATTTTTTAAACAAGTCGCTCAAGTTTTCATTATACTTCGAGGATTTTTCATATGTTCTTATTTTTATCAGAGATATTATATTTTGGCATAATTAGATATTAATTTGTGACTGATTATAATTCAGATGAGATGGGTAGCAATAAATGGGAATAAATGATAATGAGTGGACATTCGCCAATGTCGATTGCAATGAAGATCATTCGTCTAACCTTAACCACGAGCTTATTCTGATAATTAATAAAGCTCGTTTCTGCCTCCCATCGAAGGTCGAATAGCTTTTAATGACAGAAGAATTACATATGTCCGGGTTTGCGCTCTTCACCCTTTAGACTCTCTTCATCTCTGCGAGCAAATGCGAAAGTAACACCCACGCGTTGGCCCACATCGAGCAGTTTTACGTAGAGGATATTATGCTAACGCCGCACAGCGGCCATGGTGACGCCGTCAAATGAGCATCGAAGCAGAAGAGAGCAAGGAGGATGAAAGATCTGCATCGAACTCACGAAACTGATGTTATTTTAGCCAACGGGTACTCGACGCGTTAAATCTTCACTAATGGTAAATGGTCTCTAGTCCCTAAGTCGAGTTGTTCTTCGCCGACGGAGCTTTCCTTCGTACTGCAATATAGTTTCTCTTCTTTACAATGTTGGGAGTCATGAGCACGTGAGTTAAGAAAACGTTAGCAAAAACAAAGAAATCTGAGCTGGAAATAGGACAGACGAAAGACCTCACAAATCGGACAGCCCGAAATGAAGAGGCTCGTCTACTTAAATTTAGAGGGTTCAAAATTCTAAAATGAGCAGAATTTTTCATGAGTTTCTGAGATTGCTCTGCCTTCAATTTCAGAAATTGAAGATCAGAATGGATAATAGCGGACACTTTCAAATGTGATCAAAACAAGTGTAAAAGGAAGCATGGCATTGAAAATGTCCCTCTTGAGACATTGTCAAATATAATATTGAAGCAAGATTAATTGGAAGCTAACGACAAGTTACAATTACAAGTTATAATAGTTAACGACAAAACCCTAGACATTCTCCATTCCTGAATCACCATAAGCAGAATATTCCCTAAGACTCGCTCGTAAATAAATGATCACAAAAATCAATCAATTTATACAAGTTAGTCTTTGTAGAAAAGCAAAGGATGATTTCCAAGGTTCTAAGATTTAAAAAAGAACGTTTTCAAAGAGTTATTTGAGGTATGGTGGACTAGATTAATTTAAGGCTAGTCTTACGGAACCTCCAGCTGTATCAAAAGAGGGAAAATACGTCAAACAGATGTTCATTCCAGGGCTTAAGTTATTAGGAAACAAAATTGACCTCGTTTCCATCCTTCATTTTTGAATGAAAGGTTCTTCCGCGGGAAAATCGTGTTTTATAGGAGGTAATTATCAAGGTGAATGAAAACATCAGTATAAAGCTCATTGGTAATTTTTTAGATATAGAATTATAAGAACTTATATTATCAGTATTATATTATATTATCCTTTGAAAGAAACAAAATTTTGAGACAACTTTTTTAAAGGATAACAATTACCAATTACAGAAACAAAAAGTCGATGAAAATTTCGGGAGTTTGTGCTTTTCAGACGACTACTGTCGGTAAAGCGAGGTGGTGATAGGTGGGCCAAAATAACCGTACGGCTTTCTAAAAGCAGAGGCTACTAGAAGCCGTGCGGTGATTTACTCTAAGAGCTCTGAAGCAAAAGAGCAAAATCCGTTGATCCGCGAGATCTAATGATATTTTTTAGTGTTACTGAAGTAAAATTTTTTCTATTTAACCTAAAATACTTTAAATAATATTTTTCATTTCTACATTTCGTACGAAGCAAAAAGAGTGAAAAAAATGGAAAACCATGATAGAATTAAATTATTGAAAATGGAACTGAGAGAAATCTATTTTTTTATGGATTGTAATCCTTTACAAAAAAAGAGAATATATTCCGGGTCAAATACCCAACTTTGAGATGTTCTGAAGCTGAGTCTGACTCAATCTGAATTTGTGAATTACCCTTCTTTGATACATATCCAAAACATTTGTTTCCTCTAGATGTGATCTATTACTGTATATAAAAAAGACAAAAAAAAAAACGAAAAATATATTAATTTTTAATGTGCGAAAATGAATATAATAATAAAATGAAAATGTAATATTGGATTCAAATCGTCGATTGGCATGTAGACATGACATTTAATGCTTCCAATATACATGTGTACTGTATTTTATTGTTATAATTATAAATTCTGAAAATTTTAATGAAGTTTGCACATTCTAAATGATATATTTTCGTGAAGAGTTATAGTATCTCCGCCTCTGATCCAACAGATAAATGCAGTGCAAACTTACTCCTGACCTTAGAATATAAACAGATCTGACATAGTGCTACAAACACGAAGCTTTGTATGGTTATGAACTTGTTGCATTTTTCTATTTCGTGATATAATTTGCGACATTGAAACAATATTAATGCAATAAAATAAAATACGAAATAGAAATACATATGGTGCATTCACTTTCACATAAAAATTTTCTCGAATTGTGTCTTACGCAATAAAGATAAGATAGTTTTTATACTATATTAGTATTAAAAATTTAAATTATAAGAGGATATTCAGAACTTAAAATTTCTTACAATTAATTCTTTTCGAAATAGATTTACTTTCTCTTTGGGTGAAAGTGCACGCTGATCAGCGTTGCTGTCAAAATGTTGGAATCTATATGTCTGAGGTTGCAAAATAGATTAAAGCATGTTAAGTTAAACATCGAGTGTAACAATGGAATACATTGTTACCTGCAAGGTTGATTTGATCATTTGTCGAACAGCCAAATCTATGATTAGCATTCATAGCCGGAACTTTATATATTTTTTATATGAAGGGTCGAAGTGCTTGAGTACCCTAACACTAATTCGGCTCGCATTAAGACAATACCAATAAATAATAAAATAAATGATGTGATAAAAATATGTATAACGAATCAAGTTACAAAGTTGATTCTCAGTTTGATGAAAACGACCATAAATTTCAAGACTTCGTCCACAAAATATTATCAAACATCTTAGTCTAACAAACGACTTAATAGATCGATTATTTATATTGAATTTATTTTTGTCATATAACAACTCATTATGTCTCTGCCTAAGATCTTAAGATTCTAGAGTCTAAGTTGTGCAAAATAGATAACCGTCGAATGATTCGCGTAGGAGTTAACAGCGTTTCCACATTGAAACTGATATTTATCGTTGTTTTTAGACCGCCTCGAAAGCTCAAATTAAACGGAAGATTCTTTCAGTTATAACTTGTCATTTATTTTTGCCATTTGGAAAGAAAACAATAAATCCTAATATATTTAGCATCTAATCGATAAAACGTTATTTTTACTCAAATTTCAGTATAGAGAGAAGGAAATAAGCAAAGTTAATTGTCTAAGATAAGCAGTTTGTCATATTACAAATAGCTAACATGAGAACATTCAGAACTTAAAAAGATTTCTGAGACACAAAATGCTTAATTCCACACTAAATGTCAATTTGACTAAAAGTCAGAAGAGTTCAAATTAAAAAAAATTTGTACCCAACTCCCTAGGAACTCCATTGAGGTGCTAAGCTCAAGGTCATTATAATGTCATCATGAAATTCCAGAGGAAAATATGAAGAGCAAATTGAAAAAAAAAAAAAAAAAAAAATATGATTAACAAGTTTCAGTAAGATCTTTCTAGGTAGTACTAGTTGAACAGTGAGTTTCGCTATAATTTTGCGATGGCACTGAACCACCCACGAGCGAATTTAACGAACGCACGGTCTACGCGAAGAGAACGGAATCGGATACGTTGGCCGTGGTAAATGGAACCATCTTCGTACACGAATACCGAAACACGTAACGGGCCACCCAGCTCCTCCCCCTTTTCAAGTCTGTGGATTGACAGGTGGAGGAAACTTAACTTGCAGCTTCTTTCTAATGCACTTTTGCTCGTATATTAAAAGACACTTACACCAATAAACGGCGACAAAATCCTTTTCATTGAGAAGTCGTTCGAGCTGTTTGGCAGTGACTTCCTCGATGACTGGGTCGGCTTCCCTCTGACTCGAAGCTCGGGGATGATCGCCTCCTCGTGTATGACTTCCACGTCCCGAGCTCAAGAACTCTTGCTGATCCTGCTTTACTCCCTTCGTGGTCGATGCGGCGGCATCGCCGAAGCTTCCTGCGGTTCCGAACCAACCGACGGGTGTTAGCACCAAAAACGCGATAAAAAGTACCGTCGATATCCTCGGAAGTGGAAATCTTCGGCCACCGCACCCGCACCGGCACCCGCACTGTGCCGTCGAACCGTCGTTCGTCGTCGACATCGCCGCACTGACTACTACCGCGGCAACAGCCGCTGAGCTATTTTCGATAGCTTTTCGGACACCGTCTTAGTCTTGGTCATCACAAAAGCGCTCAGCCACCGAAACCACGGCTTCAGTGGCAATGGCGATGGCAATGCCGGATCTCCCCACCGATACAGACCAAACGCTTTATTTATAAGTGTATGATAGGCTTGTGAACGCAAAATATTTCGAGCAATTACATGCACCACACATGTCACATCGAGTGATACATCGAGTAAACACTCTGAGGATGGTAGACGTTTTGCATGGTTGTCTACGGTTTAGAGTCTAAAGGAGATGCTAGCTTGATCGCCAGTCGATGCGAACGTGCTAATCTGTTTCAAGTTCAACCTTCACCGCGTCGGCCTCAAATTGGCAATTTCGTCCATTTCGTCGAAAACAAGATTGCGTGCAAGATTGACTGCATAGGCTGACGTGAGTTGAGTACCTTTTGGAGGACGTATGTCTTATGACGTCTGGGAGTCTTTCAAGCAGTGATTTTGTTAGTTTCTTTCTTTTTTCAGATTTCTTGGTTTCAATTCATCCGTTTCCAGCAAAGAGTGTTTCAACTATGTGGAATCTTCATGTTTGCATGGTGAATTTCTTGTAAGATCTGCTGGAAGTAAAGAAATAGAAAGAGATAGCACTTTTCTATCTCTTCCAAGTATTTACTTTGCATCCCCAAAACGCTATCCCTTTCTATCCATCATTGTATCCCCGTATCGGGTGATATCTATCTCTTCCTATCTGCCAGTCCATTTATATTTCTGGTAATGTCTATTTCTTTTTATCCCTTAGTCTATTTATTCGCAAAAAATGTTACTCCTTTCTATCCCTAATTCTATCTCCGTTGCTAGAAATTTGTATCTCTTTCTATCCCCAAAGCTATCTCTCCCTTATTAACTTATTAATCTTCATATTTTAAACATACATAATAAAGAAGTGGGGATTGACAGAGATAAGAGTGAATTGAGATTGAAAAGGAGACAGAAAGGAATAGACTGGAATATGAGAAAAAAAGGAAGGAATATAGATGTGGCGATTGAAAGTGATAGGCGTGAATGTGGATTGAAATAGAGATAGAAAAGGGTAGACAGATATATACAGAGATAGAATGAGATAGAGAAGTAGGGATTGAAAGAGTTAGGCGAAAACGGTGATTGAGAAAGAGATAGAAAGATATAGGCGTGGATGTGGATTAACACGGAGATAGAAAGAGATAGGGGGGAATAGGCGAGAGTCAGAAAGGGATAAACAATACTTATCCCTTTCTATCTTAGAGATAGAAGGATAGGATTTCTATCTCTTTACTTCCAGTAGGGATATTGATATCACTCGATGAAATTACTCCTGCACTCTGCAGTAAAAAGTACCGCAGTTAGCGTTCAAAGGAGTATGTATTTAACTTTACTCTCGATATATCTCTATATCCTTTCCAATGAAAAGTAAATAAAGAATTTACAAAAGCGTACAATCCCCCTTCCAAACAAATTTCGCCACCCCTTTCCAACTAAAATCCCCCTCCCACCTCTTTCTATCTTTTACAGATATACACCTTCGTTTGTAATTTTATTAAAAATAATCCTAGAGTTTACTATCTCAACATTACAATTTTGGGCACAAAGCAATTTTTAATAATATTTAATCAAATTCTAATAGTAACTGGTAGCTGTTTGTAGAATTATAAAATATTTTAGAACAAAGATTATTTGCAAACAGCTGTAGTGAAATTGAGGAACCGTGCGCACCGAATTACCAACTCGTTAGCAAAATATGTTACAGACGGAAAAACAAATAAAAAAAAAAAACAAATACATGTCGAAAAATTTTCAAGAAGTTCAGGATTTTCGCAAGATTTCAAGAAACTTTTTTAAAGTTTTTAAGGGATTTAAAAAACTCTAAGGAATTTTAAGAGATTTCAAGAGATGATATAAGGAATTACTAATTACTTAGATTCTGCTGAAATTTCAGATGTTTACTTGTCCAACTAATTTTTTTTCCTCAATCAATGAGCACTTTGCTTCCTTATATAAAGGAAGCATTAATGAATTAATCCAATGTATTATAGGTAATATAATATTAAATAATATTATATTACCTATAATATTAGTAATATTATAGGTCATATAATTCGTGTAAACACAAGAAATTTTTATTTTCTTTAAATCATCTGCAAACCTTACTTGGTATACTTCTCTGGAATTACGTACTTGGCACTCTGGGGTTGATCCAGAAAATTCAAAAAGTTGTTATGCCAATCCTGTAGGACGTTAAAAAAGAAACATTTTTTACCCCTAGGCTTTTATTTCATATTATGTGTTGTTTGGCTTCAAATATAAATTTTCGTTCTATTTTTTGAATTTTCAAAATGCTATAAGTCTGACAATTTTTCCTTTTTCGAAAACAGTCATAAGGATAAATTATTCAACATTTTGTATACTATGAATATCCGTCCATATAATTTGTTAATTAAAAAAAAAAGTGGATTGACAAATTTTCAAAATGCTCCATATTTTTGAATTTTTATCAAAAATGTCTGGCTAACGAACTTGACTTTCATTATAGGACACTAAAGGAGTTATCGTGTTAACAAAAGCTAAAAAATTTACAGTGTACAGACAGATAGACAGACACATTCTTAAAAACATGTTTTTGGGTTCACAGGGAATCACAAAACGTGGACATTTAACATAAACGGGGGGAATCCAGTTTTGCACAAGTCTATAACATTCTCTCTGATGAGAATGTAAAAATACTTATTTAAATATGTATTAGTCAGTTTATTGAATGTCGCAATATGGTACTTGTCACAAGAGATTTCATAACATGTCAAGACATTTTCAGTGAACGTCAAGAATGTCAAGCGAGGTGTTTAAAAGTTATTTTGAAAAATTTGAAGGGATTTCAGATTTCAAGAGAGAAGCTATAAGCTGTACCTTGCCCTTTGAATGGCTCTTGTAAATGTCTTTCCTTTCCTTTCTGGAAATGTCCAGCACCATTTGTATTTGACACACGCAATGAAGATTTATTATTATTATTATTATTATTATTATAAGGATTTTAAAAGATTTCAATATATATTTTAACGAATGTAGACAAATTTCGAAAGATTTTTAATGATTTTAAAGAAGGTAAAAAGGTTTCACAAATATTCCGAGGAGTTTAAAGCCATGTAAGACTTACCCGATCTCTACATTACCGACATTCTTTTCTCTGCAACGATACATCTACATTTATTGAGATATCAAATTGAAAATTGTTAAAATTGAAGCTAAAGTATTATAAGGTGCATTTACTGGTCCTAAATATTGACATTTATAAAAAAAAATTTTCCAGAAATTAAGTTTTGCATGGCCTTAAGGATTTTCAAGGGATTTTACAGGATTTCTAAGAAGTCAAGTAATTTTAAGGAATTATGTACTAGGAATTTAACGGAATTTTAAAGTTCCTATTTAAAAAATTTGAAAATAGTTCCAAAGATTTCAAAATTTTTCAATCGAAGTTACAAGTCTCAAATAAATATATTTGGATAGATTATTCGGAAAAGTTTTCTCAAATCAGAAATCCAATTTCTCCGCCAAAAATAAAATCAAGGACCATTCCGGATTTTTTTCAATTCTCGGACAATTCCCGGATTTCTTTAAATTCCCACATAGTAGACACCCTAAATAAGCAAATGTAGGTAATACCTGACCGGGTTTCTAAGTGCAATTTAAGAAGTAAATCACAAACTTCTTGCAGTTATTTTTTTATTTATTTTAGTTTGACATGACAAAAACTATCAAAAACGTTTGTTTAGGTTAACCGAATATTCTTTGAATTCAAATAAAATTTTTTTGATTCAACCAAACTGTTTTCTGAATGCACTGAGAAAACTGTTTGGTTTGACCAACCAAATTCTTTTGTTGAGCATTTTTGTTGGCCCAGCCAAATTTTTTTGTTGGTCCAAAAAATTATTTTATTGACAGTAGTTATTGTTCAATTACTTAACTGTTTTAGCTTATTTTTAAATGATTTTTATATTATTTTTATTTAAATTATATTTACTTATATTATCGCAAGCATTTTACGATTCGAAAAATCGGAAAGAATATTTTGCCCCGATCAGGATTCGAACTGCCTATAAATAAAGACTTATCTCTAACCTCTAACGTATTGAATGCAACTTAAGTCACACGGCTAATCTAGCACATAGAATATTTTATAAAAATCCCACTAAAGTATCACGTAAGTCAGGGCTGGCGGACGCGCATGCGTAATTGTGCATCCAATTTGTTTGGTTGGGCTAACAAGAAGTTTTGTTACGCCAACAAAAACACCCAACAAAAAATTTGGTTGGTTCAACAAAATATTTTGTTGGCCAAACAAAATAATTTAGTGTTGACAACCAAAATTTGGTTGAGGCAACAGAAACTGGGCAACAAAACGTTTTAATTGCCATTACTAAGTTTTTTTTTTTTTCAGTGTGGAATTTTTGTTACAAGATCTCCACTCATACACCGAACAAATGCTTATACAGGAAAATGAGTAGTTGCCAATCCCTCCAAGTTGTGCAAAGTAGTAGCTCAAGGTGTACTAAGATAAAAAAAAAAGAAGGGTAGGTAAGCTATAGCAGCATAAGTTGTTCACCGGCTTCAGTTCAATCTCGGACATCATGGCGGACAGGTCGAAAAGTCTTGATATTGCTGTCGTAGGTGGAGGTTTGGTAAGTCAAGATTAAATTATATACTGTTGATTAGATCTAAAAAATTTTCTTACATTAACCTTAATTATAAAGAAAATTAAATTTATTATTTGGGATTACAAACTGCTACAAGAGTAAAATACAGTTATTCCAATGATATCTACAGGTTGGGGCACTAATCGCCTGTTTCTTTGCAAAGAGGGGTCATAAAGTTCGAGTGTATGAATATAGACCAGGTAAAGTAAAATAAATTCGACATTTTAATAAGCTCGTATAATTTTGACTATTTAAAAAATATAGTTTCTGAAAATGCACTAAATTAGGATTAAGTAACTAAGTAAAAAATATTCCTATTCTATTACAAGTAGAAAATTTCATATTTGATAAGACGGTATTATAATAAATTTTTGCATCTGAAAGTATTTTTTTTTAGAATATGTAGAATTTAATTTTCAATGAAATATTGCAGACATACGGGTGGCAAAATTAACAGGTCAAAGCATAGATCTGAGCCTCTCTCATCGAGGTAGAGCAGCTCTAAAAGAAGTTGGTCTTGAAGATTTAATTATCAATCATCATGCTATGCCCATGCGGGGTAGAATGATACACAAAAAAGATGGGACTCTTAGAGAGATGATATACGATCGGGTAAAGAAGAATGTGAGTTTTAAAATGTTGATTTATTGTTATCTACGAGAACCTTTTCGATTCATTTTGCTGAAATCATTGATTAATTGCTATTTTCAGTGCATTTACTCCGTCAACAGAATGTACTTAAACAAGATTTTGTTAGATGGTAAGTAACAATACAACAGTAAAGGTATTTCAAAGATTTTTTCCATATGTGAAACATATTGTTAAGATATTTTTCGTGGTTTCTCTGATGGGGCTTTACATAATACAGGTGTGCCTCTTGCAATTAATAAGCTTTTATCCTCAACCAAAGAATACAACGTGTTCGATATCTGTCTCTGTAAAAATTCGCGACGGTGTACAGTTACGAAGTCTTATGTGAAGCCGCAAGAATATCATGCTATCAAATTTCGTATAGCGTGACTGTTTAGAGATCACCATCTGTACTTGCATGGAAAATGACTTGAAACGTTAGTTATTAGTTTATTTAAATTTCATAAATACCTTTAAGAAAAATTCTCTTCAACCTTTATCTATCTCTTCAGCTGCCGAAAAATATCCGAACGTGACTTTGTATTTTAATGAAAAGCTTACCGAAGCTGATCTAGAAAATGGAACGATGAAGTTCCTCAAGTGAGTACCTAAATATTTGACCTCCCTGTTGGAAGTAAAAAGATAGAAAGTCTATCTATTTGAATCTTCTTCAATCTTTAGAATTGAAATAGAAAGTAAAAACGAGTTCAAATGTATCCATCCCTATCCATGCCAATCTATTTCTATCTCTTTTTTTTATCTACAACAATATCTTTCCTTTTGAATCTCAATATTTATATCTTTCTGTATCCTCCGTATATTTTCGCCAATAATTTCCTATCCTCCATCCATCATCGTCCATCTTTTTTTTATTCTTCTTTTCTATCCACACCAATCTTTTTCTATCCCTTTCGCAATCTATTGTAGCGTCTATCTTTTTCAATCTATACATTCCTATCCATGTCTATTCCTGGTCTAATCATTTCAATCATTTCTTTTAAATTCTAAACTCAAGGAATATGATAAGTTAGAGATAAAAGGGGTCTGATAGAGATGGATAGACGAGAAATAAATGAGGAGATTGAAGATACAAGTCATAAATTTAACAAAGAGATTGAAAAGGATAGAGTTAGATAGAGCCTAGTGGAAACGATGGATACACACAAAGATAGAAAAAGATAGCGTTTGATGAATGAAAAGTGTACACTTGGTGGGAGGAATATAAACTCTGTATCTTTTTCTATCAAAAAATTTCTATCCATTTCTATATTTTTATTTCCAACAGAGAGCTTCTAAATCTATGATTAATCAACAAATTAATGTGAACTTTTCAGTACTAATACACAAAAGGTAGTGGATACGAAAGCTGATTTAATAATCGGTGCAGACGGTGCATATTCAACAGTGCGAAAAATAATGACAAAAAGACCTCGTTATGATTGTGGTCAAACCTATATTGATCATGGATATGTTGAGTTATTTGTACCTCCTAAAAATGAAAACGAAGTATGCCAAGAAAAACTCGCAAAATTTAGTATTATTTAACAATAATAATTTACTGTAATTTACTTGTTTTAATTTGTCTACCAGTTCGTGATGAGCCACGATCACTTGCATGTGTGGCCTCGAGGAGAGTTCATGATGATCGCACTGCCCAATAGTGATCACACCTTTACTGGAAACTTATTCGCACCCTTCAGAACATTGGATTATCTGAACAGCCCGGAACGCCTTTTACAATTCTATCGAGAACAATTTCCGGATGTTTTGCCGCTGATTGGCGAAAAAAAGCTGGTGGATGATTTCTTCGAAACTGAGCCAAAAACTCTCATATCAATTAAGGTGGTAATTCATCCATATCAAATGTTGCTTTACAAGTACATAGGAAAAGTAAAAGACTTTCTTACAGTAAAAGCACACCTTACAGTGTAAACCTTACCACGTTGGAAAATCTGCTCTTATAATTGGAGATGCTGCTCACGCGATGGTTCCATTCTACGCACAAGGAATGAACGCTGTAATTATATTACCTCTCAATTCATTTACATTACTCGAATTTTCAGTATACACTAGATTTCAAGATTTCAAGGATTTCGAAATGTTTCAAGAGAAGATGTATTAAGAATTTTAAGGGATTTCGTAGAATTTGAAGATATCAACTTCTTTTGTGGAGTTTTAAGGAATTTCAAAATCTTTTTTGATTAGGGCTTTGAAGATGTTCTTCTTCTGGATGAGCTGATGCAACGTTACGACTCGGATCTCTCAAAAGTACTGCCAAAATTTTCAGAAGTTCGCTGCGATGATGCTCACGCTATTTGCGATTTGGCCATGTACAATTACGTTGAGGTATACAAGTCTTTATTTTCCTTTATGTGCAAACTGTTTCTTCAGATTTAATAAGTATTCACTTTATTGATTTTGCAGATGCGAGAACTAGTTGTTAGAAAGTCATTTTTGATGAGGAAGAATCTAGATACCTTCCTCTACTGGCTATTTCCAAACCTCTGGATGCCTCTTTACGACACCGTGCACTTTTCTCGGATGGGCTTTAGAATGTGCATGAAGAATAAAGCATGGCAAGATAAGGTAAATATTATATATTCATTTGTTTAATTTTGAATAATTTACAATAATTCGATACTCGATCTAAAGGTCGACATATCTATCGAATGAAACGCGGTCTTTTAAATTATACAACAGTAAAATAAATATCACAAAATTCAAAATTGGACATCAAAATATCAGATTAACAGGTTAAAAGATTAAATTGTATCTCCTTTATCTTTCCAGGTAATACAAAAGAGCATTTGGTATGTTGGTACAATGATCCTTGCTATTTTGGTGGCACTAATGGTTCATGGATTTTTGTAAATGAGAAAAAACAACCAACAATAATTAACTCGAAGAAGGTCAAACCCTCGTGCAATAAAATCACATTTTCTACTAGTAGAATCGCAGATATTTAGATATATCTAAACATCTAAATATATTTAGACATTAGATGTAATATTTAGATTAGGCAGACACTCCTTAGTTCGAATGCATTAATAGGAAATTATATTAAATTATATTTAAATAAATGTAGATTTTTAGACAAAAGTGTATTTTATATGCAAACATGTAACAATAAAGTTCGTAAAAAAAGACATTTACAACTGTAAAATCACAGCTTAGATGAGTTTTCCTTTCGTTTTCATATAATAAAATTAATATACAATCTCATTCGAATATAAAAGAAACACTCTCACAATTTTTTAAATACTTCGACTTCTCACTTTCGAACAAGCTGACCAAGTGATTCGTGAATTTACTATGATAATCATCAATTTCTTCTTGGGTTGGAGCCTCTATCACAGGAATTTCGAGTGGTGCACCCACTAAAAAAATACAATCACATAAAATTATTTTCCCTTTCTTCCTACCTAAATATAATAAATTTCTTCACATAACAAGATTTAACATATAATTACCAACGACTGTGATAGGTTTACGATGTGGAATGATTCCAAAAGTATATTGAAATATTCCTCGACCAATTGCTAAGACAGGAGCAATTCCGGTTATTTTTTGCCATATTGTCTGAAACTTTCTTACAAGAGAGCCTTCAGGATTATTTACTTGGTCATATAAATCCGTTTCTCCAAATGATATAACTGGGACCAAAGGTGTCCTGGAAAAAATTCAATGTTTACAATTTAATACATCATAATAATTTATGATAACAATTTATCATAACAACATATTGCGTTATGTTTATCATCTGAATAATAGTAACAGATATGGCAAGTGTTTTTAAAAATGCAAATAAACTATTGACTAGAGATTATATAAATTGGAAAACAGAGAAAATGTCAATCACATTGACGTAATTGATTTACGAGAGCTGACATATCACTCTTCATACAGTGATTAGAGATAAGTCCTGTTTATTGATCTAATTCTGTATTACAATGGATAAAGTCCTGAATAGTGGTTACCTCCGATTCATTGTGCACTACGTATACTTACGTATTTTGATGTGCTGATTACGAAAATGATAGTGAAAATTGGCGACTAATTGTTTTTCATGGTGAAACCATTAAGAAACCATAAAAATAATGTTTGTTTGCATTTATCTCAGCTAATATGTACAATTAAAAAAAATGTCTCAAACAAAAGTTGTATAACTCATCGAAATACACATTTTTTGTTTGAAATAATTTTTTCTGCGATTGATAGTTTTCGATAAAATCAAATATATCGATTTTCATTTATAAAAAAACCTATATACCATGGCTCTTCACATTCGAAATGGAAATCATTAAAAAAGAAAATTATTATAAAGGGAATGGCAAAGAGAATGGTAAAGGGAAATGGTAAAGAGGAATGGTAAAGGGAAATGACAAAGGGAAATGGTAAATGTAAATAATGAAGGAAAATGTCAAAGGGTAACGGTAAAAGGAATGGCAAAGGAAATGGTAAAGGGAAATGACAAAGGAAATGGTAAAAGGAAATGGCAAATGGAATAGTGGAGAAATGGCAAAGGAAATGGGAAAGAGAAATGAAAAAGGGAAATGCCAAAGGGAATGGTATAGGGAAATGGAAAAGGGAAATGGCAAAGGGAGTGGTAATGGGAAATGGCAAAGGGAATAGTTTTTCATGGTTTTCGTCATTAAATTCAAATTTACGACAATTTTCACTATAATATTCGTATTCAGCGCATCAAAATACGTAAGTATACGTACACTGAAAAAAATTTGGTAGAGATACTGTACTACCTCTACTTCACGTGCCTCACCACAATAAAGGTCGACTGTAGCGCCGTTTCAGGTTAGCAGCTATACTTTTTTTTTTGGAGAAACTCTCTCCCTCTGCCGGAAGGAGAGCTGTATTCCTTCCAGTACTGTCAACTGCTCTATCAAAAAGGAGCACTGCTGACCCACAGTGAGCACGCAGCGTGCCCAAATGTGAGTGGCGCAACTCTTCTCACATTTAACGCAACATCTCTACCACATGGGACAGCAACTGTACAAAATTTTTTTCAGTGTAGTGTCAAATGAATAGGAGGTAATCACTATTCCGAACTGCATCCTTTTTTATGCTTACCCATATTTCAAAGCTAATTTTATGAAGCCTTTCCTTTTTCGAAGAACAATTCGGTATGTTCCTGGTTTGCAAAGCAAAGCTTCAGTTGCACCACCAACTACAAGAACTGCCGCTGTTCCTGTCTTTTGGTTGGAAGTTTCCCCTGGGAGTTTCTCTGGCTTATTAGAAAGTAAGTATTTTAAACTAGCTGCGCTTGCACTACAACATCCTTAAAAACAATAATATTCTTGTTAATACTATTATTGCTTACAATAAATGCAAAAAAATATTGCAAAAAAAAGTAGTATACCAAAACTTGATGGTAATTCTCTCATGATAGGGACCTTGAAATGTTGCTCCAGAGTGAGAAGCCTAAAATCAAGTCCCGGAAACAACTCTTGGCAATTTAAGGTGTCGGTTCCAAATGCACAAAATGCTCCAGTAGAGAGGACTCCATGAGGAAAGGAGCAGAAGATGTAATTTCTCAAAGGATCTAGATCAGTCATTTTAACTAACTTTATAGGAAAGAAATCTCGAAAATAATGCCACCATGCACAATTTCTCATCCATTTCGTATATTTTGAGCTGAAATACAATGTAAAATAAATTTAGATTTTTATAAATAAAACATTAAAAAGGGGCGCAAAAATAAATGATAATTAAAAAAAAAAAATAGGTCCTGACAATCAATATCTCACTGGTGACAGCGGTGGAATTAATTTTATTCACTTTCAAGTTTACCTTCTGCCACCTTCAATGCAGGAGTTTCGATCACAGTACATGAAGAAGAAATATATTAAAAGAGGAAGTCGAAGCCATGGGATGAACAATAGGATGATTGCTGTAAGAAGATAGCCAATAATAGGCCCAAATGCAAAATTGACAATCCAGGCTGCGGCTGCTAGGGTTTGTAATCTTCTTCTAAGAGGAACATCCAGTGGAGCGAAATTTATCCCCAAAATTTTCATTCTATTGTGCAAAAAGGAATTACCTAATTAATTTTGACAAGCAAATATGCACTTTTCTTAATAAATAAGGGATAATATCGGTAACTTTCGATTTTCGTAAATATGATTTTCATAGTGAAATCGTGAAAAAAAAAACGATAAAAATCATGGTTTTTGCGTTTTTCTCAGTTAAGGGAAGACACCACGGAAATTTTAACCCGTTTAAATATAAATGGCTAAAAGGTGTTGATTTTTTTATAGCATTATTTTCGACGTAGAATAACGTAACGTATTAAAAAAATCATAGAAAAATTTTTGAGCTATTTAGAAATTTTATTTTTTTAAGTCTTCAAGATATCAGTAAATCCATACGAGAGTTTGTTCAAAATTGTAAAAAAAATGTACACAAAAATTATAGAAGAAGTTAAGGACAAAGTTTAATTAATTAATAATTCATTAATTCATCAAAGTACACATTTTTTCTTTTAAATATTTTTTTTTCTGCAAGTGATAGTTTCCGAGAAAATCGCAGATATATTTATTTCGTGTTTCTCAATGAGATATACAATTTGCATTTGAAATATTTTGCGAAATTTTGCGTATTTACCATTACCCCTTACTATTTCTCTTTACCATTCCCTCTCCCATTTCTTTTACCATTTCTTTTTACCATTTCCTTTTACCATTTCCCTTTACCATTCCCTTTAGCATTCATTTTACCATTTCACTTTACCATTCCTTTTGCCATTTCTTTTACCATTTCCCTCTACCATTCCCCTTTACCATTTCTCTTTACTAATCCTTCAGCTATTTCCCTTTATTATTGTCTTTGCAATTTCCCTTTAACATTCCCTTTGCCATTTCCCTCTACCATTCCCTTTGACATTTCCCTTTACATTGACATTATTTGACATTTTCTTTTACAATGATTTACATTTATAATGTGAAGAGCCATGGTTTATGGGTTTCTTTAAAATGAAAATTGATATATCTCTGGTTTTATCGGAACCTATTACTCACAGAAAAAGATTTTTTGAAACAAAAAATGTGTATCTCGATAAGATCTACAACTTTTGTTGAAAACCTTTTTTTATAATTTTGCATATTAACTGAGATAAATGCAAAAAACCATGATCCTTATGGTTTCTTCACGATTTCACCAGAAAAATCAAATTTTGCGGCAATTTTCACTATCATATTTGTAATCAGCGCATCAAAATACATACATATGTATATGGAGCCCAAAGAAAATCGGAGGTTACCGGTTTTCGAAACTTTATCCGAAAACTTCAAATAAGTATCGGTTAATGATATTCTAAAGTTTAAAAAAAAATTTTTTTTTATTAAAAATGCACAACCACGATAATTTAAAGAATCAAATATTTGTACTTTTTAATGAGTATTTTCAAACGTCGGAGTGGCATTTTGCCTCGAGAAAGTTCCACACTATACTGAGAAGTGAGAAAACCGTACACAGCTTGTAGAATGTATAATATATATATAGTGACTCATTTCAAGTTACTAGCATTGACACAACACAAGGCCAATTCTATCGTACTGAAACACATTTATACATTATATACTACGAGAGTTTGAACCAAAGATCACTCACAAATATTATACTTTGAACTTTGAAATGAATAAAAAAAAACAACTTATTCACAATTGATGCTTCATCATTTACCTTACTTCCTATGTGAATATTAATTTTCGGTATCTTACAAGTAGAAATTTATTTATCGCAGTTTTTAAAATTGTGAAATTCTATTTTATCTCATTTCCACTGTGGACACATTGTATCTTACACGGAAAAAATTTGTCGCTTAAAAAGTCATCGACTTTGTGTAATACTCATGGATATGTCAGCTATTATGAAACTCATTATAATAGATAATCTTTTGAAATGTATACAAAATTTGAGAAAAATTTAAAATGTAAATTCGAAAGCATGTAACAGTTGAGTAGTGTAAAAAGGAAAATATTATTTTCTTCTTAACATTTATTCGACTTTTTTAGTCGAGTACACGAAGCTAAAAGAGACTTCTAAGTTTATAAAGTTTTCCAATTTTTTTTTATCCAACGTAACTTTGGACTGGATTATGTAATCGGCATGTTAGTTTTTTTCTTAAAATTCATGTAATGATAACTAGATTAACATAGGCATACTAAGAGTTTCATTTAAATTTAAAAATTTTTTTAACAGATGAATACGCTGTAACTAAAAAATAAAAAATAAGAATTATTTATTATTAATTATAAAATATAATAATTATACATTAATTTAATGTTTAAGTATTAAATTAATGAGAAAAAGTATTAATTAGCGTATTCGACAGTTGTCGAAGTATCAATCAAAATTAGTCTATTCAACTATTAAAGGGAACTATTTGTATTGTTAAAAAATTATAAAGGGATGTAATGTAGAAGGAAGTAAATTGAATAGGAAATGGTTAGGGTAATAGAAATCATTTAATGAAAATGAAATTTTAAATGGAAATCATTGTAGATATCTCGAAACTGTCGAATAGGCTAATTAATAATTTTTTCTCAAATAATTAATACTTTCTCTCATTAATTAACTTAAACGTTAAATTAATGCAAAATTATTATATTTTATTTTATTTTTTAGATATAGCGTGTTCGACTTCCGTTTGAACAAATATTTTTTTCTACTATTTCCTAAAAGTCATTGAAACTGTTTAATACTTTTTTCGATTTTATTTTCTGTCCTCGAATCTGTAAATAATGTTTGAAATTTTACGCGAAAAATTTTTTCCGTATACTAAATAAATAACAAAATAGAGCAAAGCAATGAGATGCTTGCTGAGTGGCGGTCAAAGATCTTCTCTTTTGGCGATATGCACTTTCATGCAAATAGTCGTTTAGGGAAGAAAAAAGTAATAAAGGTAGGTTATAAGAACATATCGGTTCAGTTTTTTTGAGGATTAACATTTTAGAAATTTTCGGGGCCTAGCTGTCTTTAAACCCTTTTGTGTGACAGGTTGAGGAAGACCGGACCCTTTTTAACATTGATTCATTGTCAGATGGGGCCCGTGGGTCTCTTAGGATAATTTTGGAGGAGATTTTTTACTCACTTGTATTGTTGATGTCGATTTTTTTTTTTCAAAAATTATGAAATTACATAATTGCAAATCTCCAAAAATCCGACTGAAGACTGAACTTTGAATGAGAGGATAATGATCGGTTTATCTTATCTTATCTATTGGACTTATATTTATTTGACACCTTTATATTTAAACAGTCGACCAATACTTCTTGGCATATGAATGAGTTCGAGCTCTAGATGTTGATTATGTCTTCCCTTTTCACCAATGTTCAAGGGCATTCGAAAGGAAGATTGCTCATTATAAAAATTATGCAAGAATGCAGAATAACACACTACCGATGATAATTGTGGGTTCAGTGTTTTTTTTTTTTTTTAATATTACTAACATTCTAAATAATGAACACTTTTTAAAAATATCTTGTGATAATTTTAAAGCTAAATTTATAATATATGATAGACAAATTATAATATATAATGTTATAATGTGATAGGTTTATTGAAATAATTGTACAATTATTTAAATTTATTACTTACACAGATCTATCGATTACAGTTCACTTGGCTGTTGTCTTTCTGAGAAGTTACCCTGTTGGAAGTAAAAAGATAGAAATAGATAGAGATTTTCTATCCCTCCCAAGTGTACAGTTGTACACTTTGCATCTATGAAACGCTATCTTTTTCAAACTTTGTGTGTATCCATCATTTTCACTAGTCTTTATCATTCTCTATCCTTCCCAAAAAATTTCAATATCTTTCTATCTCCCATTTGCAATCTTTTTCTATCCTTATTTATAAACATATTAATTGTTTAATTTTGAACATGCATAATAATATTTTAAATACAGTATTTTGTACATAAATAATAATTTAATCCTACTGTTAACACATGTAACACTGAAAAATTAACGAAGGATTTAGGAGTTGTGCTGTAAAAACCAATGTCACTCATCTAAAAGAGCTCTATTCCATTCTATCCCTTGTTCGTCTAACTCTATCTTTTTCAATCTCTTTGTTAAATTCATAACTTATGTCTTCAATCTCATTTATTTTGCGGCTGTCCATCTCTATCCCTTTCAATCTCTGTGTCAGTATAATCACTAACCTATATTCAAATGGATAGACTTGATAGTATACATGAAAAGCGATAAAGAAGGATTGAAATTATTATACACGAATAGATATAGATATAAAGGTATTGATTGAAAAGGATAGACTTCCTAGTAGATTGTAAAAGGAGTAGAAAAAGATTGAGATGATTAGATTAAGAATAGACACTTAAAATACACTTCAAGAGAGATAGGAAAGGATTGAAAAGACTATACAAGGATATAAATGGATTGAATGATAAAAACTGAAATGGATAGACTTGATAGTATACTTTAAGAAAGATAGTGAGGGATTGAAATTATTATACGTGGATAGATGTGAATATAAAGATATGTGAAAAGAATAGAAAAGGATTGAGGTGAATCGATTAGGATACACATGGATATAAATTTAGTGATTGAAAAGGATACACTTGGTAATACAATTCAAGAGAGACAGGAAATTATTGAAATGACTATACAAGGATAGATATAGATAGAAAGATAAATTTTGAAATGGATCGACATAATAGTATCCCACAAAAAAGGATAGAAAAAGATTGAATTGATTATATTCAGGATAGACATGGATAGAAATGTAGTTATTGAAAAGGATAGGCTTGGTGATGTATTTCAAGAGAGAAAGGCAAGGATTAAAAAGACTATATAAGGTTAGAGATGGATAGAAATGTTAAAGATTGAAACGGATAGACTTGGCAGTATACTTAAAGAGAGAAAGATAAAGATTGAAATGATTATACAGGAGAGATATGGATAGATTAGTAGAGATTGAAAAGGATGATTGTGTAAAAGAGATAGGTAAGGATTCAAATGATTAGACTAGGAATAGACATGGATAGAAAAGTAGGGATGGAAAAAGATAGGCGCTGCTATAGATTACTAAAGGGATAGAAAAGGATTAGTATGGATAGGCGGAGAATAAAAAAATATTGGCGTAGATAGATGGAGGATAGGAAATTATTGGCGAAGATAGACGCAGGATACAGAAAGATAGAGATTCAAAAGGAAATAGATTATTGTAGATTAGAAAAGAGATAGAAATAAATGTAAATTGTAAAGTTAATTTTACTATTTTTCAGACTTCGAAGACGCGGAATTTGATTTATGACGGTGCCGGAAACTTTTTCTTTTCTTACATTAGCTTTGAATTTTGATTATTTGACTTATAGATGAAAATGAAAAATTTTTAAATTACAAATAATCATAACTTTCTCAATATTCAATTATAAAGTAAATAATATCGATTCGTTTTGACACAAGGAATTTTTCTTCCCTTTATATAAGCTTTGAATTTTGATTATTTGAGAAGTTATAGTCGAAAAATCAATTTTACTAAAATTATAATTGTACATAAAAATTTTTAAATTCAATATTTTGAAAATTCTCTTAGCACACTATGCGTTATTCAAAAGCAAAGACTGGGGATTAGGTAACAGGTTTAGTTCACGATTGTGCTCAGGACTTGACAGCAGGTTTGCATACAAAGCTACACAAACACTCTAGAAGGATTTTGTGAATATGTAAATCTAGGCGATTTATCAACCTAATTTATTATATGGGTTTTGAGAGACTCGTAAAAATTCTCACAGAAAAAGAATCACCCTGCGAATGTAGTCCTTGTGGATTTTTGGCTGAAAAAGGGACATGGAAAAATGTAAGTATTGCTCAACTGCACCCCTCTCACCTGCGTCTAAAAAAGTTTAGATAATTTGAGGCATTCCACAGGTTTGCCCATTTTTTTGTGTTTATTTACATTTTTGCGATCGTTAGACCAAGAGCCTTAATTGCATTTTCTCTATTGGTTTTCAAGAGAGATCACAGTAAGTCTATCATATTTGTATATTTTAAATTTTCCTTTCCAAATGAGACCAAAAAATTAAAACAAAAGAATTAATTACTGTCCTTAATTTAATTAATTAAATACTGAGATTGGACGTTTTTTTGCAATTTTCTTAAAAATTGACTTGATATACTGGGCTTATTTTAAGCCGAAATTTAATAGCTAAAATATAATCTTAGATGTAATTAAATTAAAGAGAACTTAAACGATCATCGAAAAGTACACAATTCTGACAATGAATGGTAGTGTAATAATTTGAACTAATTGTACTAATTTATAAAGACTCTGAAGGAATTAAAAAGAAATTAGAAGTCACTTAAAACGAATGAGTTGGTCAATTTATTTATACGTGGTTGGTCACTAAAAACCGATAACAATTTCAAATTTCTTTTACAGATGGTGGATAATTTGTAGCGAAGCTCTTATGTAAATTACTCTTCTTATTTTTACCTGACCTCCTACCGCCTCCGTCGATTGGCCAATAAGCTGATTTTTCCGATTCATAATCAGAAAGATCGATGAGAAAAATGAAGAGAGGAGATAATGAAGTAATTAATAAATTGAAATGATATTTAGGGCCAATCGTCGAAGCCGAAGCTACGCAAGAGGTATCGCTTTGGGTTTATTATATTTATTATATACTCTAAATATATCAACTAGTTATCCTGAAAATACGATTCCACGATTCGATTCGGTATTATCTATTTAGCAAAGTCACGATAGTAAAATATCTTTCGTATACTACAGTTAAATAGATACTCTTCGTATAATAACAGTTTATAAGAAAATAAAGGTAAGCAACCAGAGCGCAAAGACGCCGACTTAGGCTATTAGATGAGTAGTTTCTTGCTTTTTTATCCTTTCGCCTTTATAGTTTCCCCTTTATCCTTCCATTTTTTCATCTTTTCCTTCCTGACTGTCATTTTCTGTCAACTTCTTTAAACTGATTGTCAGCCTTCTAAACTCTATAAAGTATTGTACTGACTGCATATACATAGACGTTTTATCTTTATTTACAAAAGTGAGCATCGGCACAACATATAACAGTAACCGTCACACCAATCTCGTGCATGGTGTTAAAAATACTGATTTTCAGCGACTCGAGTCGCCCAATAAATTTTTTTTTTCTTTAATAAGCAGTCAGCCAAACTTTGCGGCCGTTTTAAAATCTATATACTTAGACTTAAATCCGTCAGCGACTGACTCAGTGACTTACGAATTTAAAGTCGATTTGATTGGTAACTAACATTTTAGCGTGAAAAAACAAACTTATCTTTACTATACTTAATTAAACATGAACAAGTAAACTACACTATATAACGTTTCTTCATTTACGACAATTCCCAGGGCCTAAGTTGTTTATATAATACGACACACTTTATATAGTCCGGATTTCACAGTGCGTAATTCAAAATAAAAAATGTACTTATTTCCAATTCTAGGTTCTAAAAATTTGAACTAAAAATTATCAATTAAACAAAGAAAGAAATATGTGAGAAAGAAAGTTAAAACTACATACTGAATGCATTTAGGATTGAATAACTTCATATTAAGTCTTTAAAACTTCCGTATTTTTATAGTTTTTAAGAAATTTTTTTATGATTTGAAAATATTTCGAGACATTGTACGGGATTTTAAAAGATTTTAAGGGGATTCGAGGTCCCGGGAATTTCATTGACTCTACTCTATATAAAAATGTCTCATTGTCATGACTGAGAAATTGACTAGATAGATTAATTTTTTCAATTATCAATTTTAATGAAAGAAGATAAATGAAATATAAAGAAATGTGTCTCACACTTGAGACCCTTGCGAGACGTAAATATAATTTAATTTTCATAGAAACATCACCATATGGTGCTACGATGGGAATGATTATTTTTTTCTGTAAATAGCGAAGAGAATACATAATTCAAAATGATAGACATTGTATGAACATTGATGATTGCCTGCTTTTCTAAGCCTATAGGTACAGACTCGTAATTAAAAATACCGGTTGTCAACAGGATAACGACGACCGATTTCATGCGAATCGATCGAATAAAACTTTAGTACAACTATTCCAACGCGAATTAAACACGTGGTACAACAAGCTCGTCGAGTGACGAAATTGGTAATTTACTTTTAATATCTCGTAATTACATGCGTATCTTTTCTAATTCTTTTCCTTCTTCTTTGCGCGAATAAAAGCTCTTTTAAAAGGCCAGAACACTGCGGATTTTGGCGAAAATGCGGAAGAACTATGACGACATATCTCGAAAAATTCCGGAACATAGGGTTAAACGTTTTCTACTTTGACTAATTTTCCAAACGAAAGAGAGAGAGAGAAAGGAGACATTCAGATTCAGTGCTTTTATCGAGATATGTGACTTTCTGTATAAAACATTTCTTTATTTAGTGTTTCAGCAAACACTGGCAGTATTACTGCTCAAAGAGTTTTATTATTCATCTTTTATTGGCACATTTGACAGTATAAAGAAAAAGAGTCCTTGCCAGAAAATCAGTCTATTCCATACAAAACACGAAAAAAGTTTATCACCAAAGAAAATGAAGAAAATAGTTTTATAAAACAAATAACGCCAGTGGCATTTTTCGTAGCCAAGACGTTATTAATTAAAACGTTGAGGAACCTTTAAAGACTTTGGCGCGAATTTCTGGAATTCAGATTCTATTAATATTGGCAAAGTGGAATTGGTTTATATTGAATTTCGATAAATGCTGTTACATATATACTTCTTTCATGAGAGATCGATATTTACATTATAGAAGTGAAACTCATCAAAGAGGGTCTCTAACTTATCATTTCATGAACTTTGTTATTTTTTTTCAATAAGAGGATTCGTGAAGAGATAGCAAACTTAGTTTTTCCTTTTTTAAAGGCACAAAGTCTGATGCTTTGAGCGAAACCTTCGTTCAACTTACTGGAGCCTACTGGATTTTTAAAAAAGAATTTTTTTATTACCACTTCACCAGCCTCATTTTGTAATGTAATTCTATTTAAAAATTTCAGATTATATTCCAGCAAGTGGTAAAACGCAGTTATCAACTTGGGGCATCTGAATCATTCACTGCCTGCAAACACATCCTGTGACGTCAAGAACGCTCGATTTTTGCCAAATTCTATTCTCTAATATTTTCTCTCTCCCTTTCCATGTATAGCTACATCCGACTTCGGATCAACAATTTCAACGATAATTGATAAACAAGCGCCCCTGCCAATAGAGTATCGAAATCCTGATTTCAGAACGCCGCTTCTATTCGAAGAGGAGATAAGTTATGCGTTGAAGAGGAGATTGTCCCACGCTAGCAGCTTCGAACCTTAACTTCGGTCAGAGCCGATAGTTACGTGGAAGCCTGTGATGAATGATCTGGTTGGTAGTATCTAAGTCCGTTTATCTGGAAAGACAATTATTTATTAGAGTAGATATATTATACGAATATAATCTTTCGAAAACCCTTGAAATATTTTCGAAAAAGTATAAAATTGTCAAATTTTAAGTGAAAAACTGAAGTTATTATTCAATCATGAATAACGATTTAAATATAAATTTTTAACTTCTAATCTAAAATTATTCTTTGCACGATCATTCTTAGTTTAATGTTGTATTATTTAGAGCTTTTTCATTGAAAATAAGTAAACTTTTCACTGTACAATTTTAAATCTGGACAACACAAAGTGCGTCGTACTAGAAAGTATTTTAGACTCTGCCAAGCTTAAAAATATCCTACTACATATTTTGAATTTTCAATTATTAGTTGTTTCTTGCTATTAAAGGTTTTTTTTTTTTTTTTTTAAACTACCAAGTAAGTTTAAACGATTTAATATATTCTCGTAAGAATTGCATTTCACGAATTTTACACCTTGGTGGTTTTGAATATTCCTTAGCATCGACTAGCAACTATTATAAAAAGAAATCATCCAAATTGCTGACATAATTATATAAGTGATTCGAATCTGTCATTCGAAAAATAATAACTTACCGTCATGTCATACTCTGTAATATACGCAGGAATTTCAAGTTGATTTGGAGACATGACGTCGTAAAGATACTCCACACCAGGTAGACTGTGAACTTTCTGCTTTATCGCCGGCGCCATAAATGTTGTGAACCACCACGTCATCATCTGAAAATATCAAAATCGTAAATTTATTTCAAAGGTTATATACTTATATTTATCTACATCCAAAATAATCGTCAGCTATGTCATATTGTCCAAATGCGAAATGCTGATTCAAAAATAGATGTATTATAATCTACGTTCAAATTCAATGACCGTTTGCCAATTCTCCAATCTTAAAAAAGAGATTTTACCAACATATCCAACATATTGTTTTATGTATATATGTATTCGTATATTTACATATCACTTACCATCAGAATTATGAGCTTTTATGTGATTATAAAGTAATTTTATGTCATGTGACTATATATTTTGTGGAATTTTAAATAATTTGAGATACTTTTAAGAGATTTTTAGAAATTTTACAAAATTTCACTTGATTTTAAGATATTTTAATAGATTTAATGAGATTTAATGAAACCTTGAATAATATTAAGGAATGTAAAAGGGTTTTCCGAATCTTTGCGAGATTTCATTGGATTTTCATTAGTTTCAAGGGATTTCAGGAGATTTCGTGAAATTTCATGTGATTTTAAGTAACTTTGTTTAATTTGATGATATATTTTGGGGCTTCTAAGTAATTTTAAGGTATTTTAAGGTATTTTATGATAATAAGAAATTTTAAGGAGTTTTGTTTTCTAAAATTTTAAGATATTTGTTGAGATGCATTGAACTTTCAAGTATTTGTAAGTATTTAACGAGATTTTATGGAATTTTGAATAATTTTAAGAGAATTTCTTGAGACTTATTGGGCTTTTGATTAATTTTAAGTAATTTTAAGAAATTTTACGAAATTCAAAGGACTTTAATCAGATTTTAAAGGGATTTTAAGATATTGTACAAGATATTAAATAATTTAAAAGACTTTTAAGGGATTTTACGATATTTTATGAGATATTAAGTAATTTTAATAAGAATTTTGAAGGATATTAAAGAGATTTTAAAAAATCTTACGAAATTTATGGAGATTTCTGAAATTAGACTAGGGATTACAAGGTTCTATATTTAAAAAATGATAAATTTCTCAATTATTTTTTATACTAGCAATAGGTGTGCAAAAACGAGAAATTAATCGCGCGAAGAGCTCGCGGATTATAGATAATTGTTAGTATAACAAAATGAATAGTATATCATTCAGAAATTATAGTTATAGGATATAAATGTAACCTTGAATAGAGAGCCTCTATCAATAATTCTATATTCGCAACCTTTTCTGTTAATTAACTATGTAAAACATTAAGCTTTTATTTACATCTAGATGTACTTCATAAAACTCGTTTGGTTTATTCGTCCTTCGTTAATAAATGAATAGTGAATTATAAAATAAACTGAAGACCTGAGATATTTAAAAGCAATGAGGAAGAGTTTGAGAGGAAATAGTCATTAGATTGCAAAAAACGGATGTGATGTCGAAAATGCATCCTGCTAACTCAGCAGTCGAGTTTGGCAGATCTCCACTGTATTTATCGAGAAGCCGATAATTAATATTAAGAAAGCAATCAAGAATTTTTAAATATCCTTCGAACTTCCTACAAAATTATATCCATTGATATTTATATCTTCATATCAATCGAACATTTTTTTTATAACCCTTTCTTTATAAGAGTTATCTGAGCTGTCATAATTAAGAATATTATGACGGTCTTAATGAAAAAAGTAAAGTAACTTGGTTTGTGTAAATTATATTCGTAGATTGCTTTGAAGGTTGAGAGATGAAAAACTCGATGAAACTGTATACAATTTTGTAACCGGTACTACCAGTATTAGATGTAGTTGAGTCGTTACGGAGACTGAACAACAACAAGAAGCAGCAAGAAGCTCAAAGTTGGATTGCACTTAATTATCCAATTTGTGGAATGAAATTAAATCTTTAAAGTGGTTTTATTATCTTTTTTGAACTAACCTTAGTCCAGAAAGTAGGATGCACGATGTAGAAGTGCTTCAAATTCTTCTTGTACCTAAAAGAATACAAAATTGTATGTCTAATGTATTTAAATTTTAGAAGTAGTTTTTTGATCAAATTTTGCTGATATGTTTAGTTAAGCAATAATCAATAATATTTATCTTGATTTAAAGTTCATAGTATAAAACATGTTCTGTTTTCTACGCAGAAATCAATACATACTTCAGTTTATTCCAAGACTGGTGTAATTAGGTTTGAAAAAAAATTAACATTGTATAACTAGATGCGATTTATCTTCCACTAGAATGTCATGTCTTTGTGAAGAATTTATGCCTATAATAATTTTTTTTTAAATTTTATAAATATCTTATCACGCAAATAAATGTAATTTTATCCAGTGAAAGAATTATATCATAAAAACTGCTTCTATAAACTGTAAGTATCGAAGTGAGTGTACAATTGTGAGGATCCATATAATATAAGTTCAAAAAGGTTTCAAAAGAGTTCAAATTATTTTAAAGTATTTTAGGATGTCTTGAAATCTATTATAATAATATTATTATTTCTATAAGTATTTTCCTATAATCGTGAAAAAATTATTATTATAAAATTATTACAGGCCTATGTCGATTTTCGTATATTTTTTATAATATATTTTATATATATATATATATATTTTTTTTTAATTCTTCTATGCAAATCCAACCAATAAGCTAAGTGAGAATAATCCTGGCTTCATCCAGTATGACTCATTTCCAGACTTCGAGTTTACAGAAAACGTTTTGAAATAAATCGCTACCAACTCTCTTTCATAACTAAATTTACGTTTCATTTATCTTCAATCTGTCCACAGTTTAACTTACTTGTAGGGGAGTACGTTGTAGACTTCTCGGAGCCAATTGAGACTAGGGTAGTTGTTGTTTGTAGTCAGAGTGTGAAAGTAGGCAATCACATAGTCTCCTTTAACGATAGGATCCAGAAGCTGAATCAGGTACAATAAGGCCTGAAAGCAAAAGGGAAAATGAGTATTCAGAACAACTGTAAAATCTCTTTAAGAGATAAAATGGTACGAATTTAGTTCCATTATATATTCATTTAAGTATGAATTGATGCCTTAGGCTATGTTCATCAAATAGTCAAGTGTATCATGACTCACACAGGATAAATTTTATTAATTGGATTAGGAGAACATTAAAAAATCCTTTATTGAATTTCTGTTCATTGTACAATTTTATGAGATGAGAAGAAAACATTAATTAAGTGGTTGCAGTCGCATCTTCACCTTTGCAAGAAATTAATTGTTCAATGAAAAGTCATAATGCGATTGTTATGAATTAAACTTTACTTGTTGCAATAACATATAATTAGAGACTTAATATCACTTCAAGTCGTTATTAAAATTAAAAATAGCATTAAACAATCAACTTCTCTTGAATTATAGAAAGCCAGTAAAAGAATGAGTTATATCTGCAAACTTATAAGGAAGATAATAATCTCATTTTCAAAGTAATTTTTCATTTCACCACGTATTATACAATGCAAAAACTGATAGAAATCAAGCTTCGTAACATTGCATGCATTTTAGTTCTACTACTCTAGTAATTGGCAGTTACAATTTGCATGATGAAAAGCCATTTGCCATAAAAAAGGTGTCCTCTAATTTTAGTATAATTATTAAGGATATATAAACAACTAGAACTTAATCAAATTTTCTCACACAGACTTATGTCATCAAAAGTGTTAAACAATATTTTTTATTCACAGAAACAGCTGTTTGAAATATGTTATCAAAGTCAAATTAACCCAGATGTTAATAACTGAAACATTTTGTTTTCTATTTTCGGCATTATCTACCATCCATAATATTATGAGACAACGAGTAATAGCTTTGTATCAGAAAAAGTGATTAAATGAATTAACATTGCATATCATTTATTTCATATCTGGAAAATTCATTTGGAGAATGATAAGATAAATTTTTGAATTTTCTTTTTCCAAAGAAGCTTAGTCTAGGAAAATTCAGATTAGCAAAGGGCCAACCGCTCCGACCTTGTGTTACTGACACATACGACCAAGTCTATTTTCAGACGTGTAAAATCGATCTGCCACGAGCCAGCATGACTGTCTTACTATGTGTAAAAAGTACATATATAGGTATAAATGAATCACGTAAAAAATTGTTCGATTTTAGTCCCTAAAAAATAAGAAGGCTTTATCTTTCCACCCTCGAAATCATATTATTACGTCATACGATGTATCGATCCCCGTAATTTCCTAAATTTCTTGTGCACACACTTACTTTAATCCTACGTTTTTCATTCATATCTTAAAAAAGATATGTTACCAATATAGACGTAAAAAAATAATTTAAAGTAATAAAAATAAATGTTTTGATGTGAAAAATAAGTTATTAGTGAAGCAAAAAAATATTTCAAGATAAATACATAAGGTTAGTGAATATTATTCGAAAAATTAAAAAGATTACTTGTAGTAAACTTCTAAAGTATTTTTTTATATCAGTTTTTAATGTATTACTACTAGTATTTTTAATATATTATTTATTATATGTATATATATTCGTATATTTACAGATCACTTACCATCAGAATTATGAGAATTTATGGAATTATAAAGTAATTTTAAGGGATATGACTATATATTTTGTGTCATTTTAAGTAAGTTGAGAAACTATTAAGAGATTTTTAGAAATTTTATAAAATTTCATTGGATTTTAAGATATTTTAATAGATTTAATGAGATTTCATAGAATTTTGAATAATTTTAAGGAATTTAAAAGGATTTGTCGAATTTTATTGAGATTTTTAAAAATATTAATTTATTTCACTTTATTTCGAGGAATCTTATGAAATTTCAAAAGATTCTACGAAATTTCCTTAAATTTTTAATTAATTTTTAGAGATTATATGATATTTCATAGGATATTAAATTATATTAACGACTTTTTGGATTTCAAGGCATTTACGAGATTGCATTGGATTTTCATTAGTTTCAAGGGATTTCATGAGATTTTAAGTAATTATAAGGATTATAACGAAGGTTTGTAGAATTTGATGCAACTTTATGGAATATCAAGGAATTTTAAAGGCATGTTGAAGGATGTCGAAGGTATTTTAATACAATGTATGGAGTATTAAGTATGTTTAAAGACTTTTAAGGGATGTTAAATTATTTTAAGGACTTTCAAGAGATTTTACGAGATTTCATTGGATTGTGAGGAATTTTAAGAGGTTTCATGAAATCTCATGGAATTTTATGTAATTTTCAGGGAGTTTTTGGATATTTTATAATAAGAAATTTCAAGAGATTTGTTGAGATTCATTGAATTTTCAAGTATTTTTAAGTATATAACGAGATTTCATGGAATTTTAATAGTTAGATTTAATGATACTTCATGGGCTTTTAAGTAATTTTAAAGAATATCAAGGAATATGAAGTGAATTTATAAAAATTAAAGGAATTTCACCAGATTCTGAATTTTAATGGAATTCATAATATTTTATGGGATTTTCAATAATTTTAAGGAATTTTACAATATTGTGTGGAATATTAAATAATTTAAAGTATTTTGAAGGGACTCGAGGGATTTTAAAGAATTTTACGAAACTTATGGAGATTTCTGAAATTAGTAAAGGGATTAAAAGTTTCTATAATTCAAAAATTATAAATTTCTCAATTATTTTGTATACTAGCAAAAGGTGTGCAAAAACGAGAAATTCATCGTGCGCAGATCATAATTGCTAATAAGGGTAAAAATTGACGCTGTAAAGAACAACTGATTTCAATTTCACTGAATCAATTTACGAGACTTTCAAATAATATTATCTTTTAATATTAAGAATCCGTCATAAAATTTACTGCGTTGTTTTTCTCAAAAGATATATGGTTGATTTTGAAAGTGCATTAAGACTTTTTTTGCCAATAGATGAAAATTTTTACCATTTATTATCAACTTGACCGTGACACTATTGTCAATTGTTGTATTTTGTTTCACCTTGATTACTATGAAATGTTTATGGCTTCATACGTTTCTTAATTTGATACTATCCTATTCTAAAAATATCATACGTATCGATAATCGAAAAGTGTAACGCTGAAATGCGTGGACCCGATTCCTTATTGTTCAATACAGTTCCTGACGCGTCGTATATCGATAATCGAGGCCGACGCGGGAAATTTTAAATTTTTATATTGTACAAAATCGCTTAAATTAAAAATATTACAAAAAATTACAAAAATCTATGAAATTTCGACAAAATTAGATGTTTCACTTAGTTTCAGAAGGTTTAAAAAATGCAAATTTTAGAAAAACTTGTTCTTTGGCTATAACTCAAGAATGATTATTTGGATTTTAATTTTCCCTGATTTTTTTCAACTCAGCGGACATTCCTGACAATTTGATCCAAGAGCCATTCAAATATCTCAAAACTCTGGCCTTCATTAAAGGTTTTTACATTCTCATGGTATGAGAAGGTGTATACTTATAACTTTCGATAACTTTCGAAAGAATTGTCGAATTGGATTGCGCTTTGGCACACTTCTTTAAGGCATAAAAAGAAAGGAAGAGTTCGCTAACCAGACATTTTTGACAAACATTTTTGGTTTTATTCATCAAAAACTCTTTTTAAAAATTAAAAAATTTAATTTTCCGACCAAACTATGTGAGATATCAAAAAAAAATGTTAATAAATAGAATTGTTCGTCTTAAAAAGATTTACAAATTCTCCACTAACAATTTATTGATAATCCGTATTATAATTTGACACTACAGCATCCATTTTTTCTGCCAATTTTATTGGTAGTGATAAGTAAAATTTTAGTAAATTTTTTTTTCACCTTGTCAAGATTGATGTTGTTAGCTGGGAACCACTTGCCCACAAAGACAACAACTGGTCGTCCCTGACGATCAACTCCACTTTGATAAAGACAACCAATCCCAGAAACTTCAGATAAATCCTCCATCTTGGCACGTCTGAGCAACCTCTCATACCTAGAGCAATAAATTTTAAATTTGACATAATTTCTTTGTAAGTAATTCAAGGATTTAGAAAGTAAGTCCTAACCGAATTTTTAACTCACATTTTCGTAATGACGACTTAACAAATTAAAAGTTTCTATACAATGTTACGAAACACAGAAATTTATTCCCCAGCGAAAGCATCGGATTAAAATTCATTCACCCCATTCATAATCAATCCGAACCTTTAATACGAATAAATCTATCAATGCGAATTAATCAGAATTAATTCGAACTTTCCATCCGAATAAATCCGGTCAATCCAAATGAATCCGAATTTTCCGGAATCATTCGGATTGCTTTTGAATGGGTTTTAGATTAATTCAGATTGAAAACATCCTTCGGATTAGATCGGAGTGAAACTGTTTGGTTCGGATACAAATTTCGTAGTAATTCGGATTGATTCGGAATTAATTTCAATCGGAAACTTTTGTTAGGGTCACACTACCTACCCTGACGAAAGTTTCGGATCGAAATTTATTCCGAACCAATACGAAAATTTTACGAATCATTCCGGAATTTGTATCCGAACCAAAAAGTTTAATTCGAAGGAATTTTTTAATCTGAATAAATCGAAGACCAATTTAAAATTAATCCGAACTTTCAATCCGAATAAATCAGAGCAATCCGAATTAATCCGAATGATTCCAAAAAATTCGGATTAATTCGTATTCATTCGGATTGACCGAATTTATTGGGATGAATTCTGATTAATTCAGATTATTTAGATTCATTCGTATTAAAAGATTGGTTCTGACAATTACAATCATTCGATTAGTCTTAATCTGACATCCAGCGATTAGTACTTTTAAATCTACATCGACCTAACAAATTTTCATCTTGGTGATTCGAGTGACATAAGATAGAAACTCTGCAAGTCAATCATGGCCAGTGTGACCTTACAATCACCGTATAAGGCTGAATTGCAAACATTTCACTGAAATCTGTGTCAGTTCAAGAAATGAAATGGGAATGTTCTATATAGAAAGTTAATAAACAAATCCCTTAAAATAAATTGAAATTTTTTGAAATCTTTGAAATCCAAAAAAATCTCTTGATAATTCCGTAATGTGTAAGATCACGTATTACGTATTAATTAGCCGATTCCTACCTTGCTAACATTCATTTTTTCAGGCATCTCACTTGAAAATAAATAGAGAAAATGCTTATTATCTTAAAATGTCTTCATTAAAATCACTTTAAATTCTTGAAATCCCAAGAAGTTTCTTGTTAATTATTAAACTCTTTTGAATTTTGTTTACAGGGCGGAAATATATAACGCGCAGCAATCTCTTAATAAAAACTCATGATCTCTGTAGATTTAATTGTGTGAACCAGGAAAGTATAAACGCGCAGCACCTTCTTTATCTCATGCTTATCTATCATTATTTATAAATTGCATCGATTGCGGCCGCATGCGTGAAAATCATAAAGCAAGGAAATATCTTAATGACATTCGATTCCGTTGTTTGTATACATTTTTTTACATAAGGACGCAAAACCGATAGAGCATATATAGTTGAGAACTTGACTTTCATATTTCATACAGGGGTATTAACCTTATCAATAAATGATACTAAGAATAGCAGAGAAGTCTGCAAATTCGAATCTACATGCATTATTTTTCAATTAAAGATAGCTTGTCAATAAAGCAATACATCAAACCCTTTCTATAATATTAAGTTTTAATTATACTTTTTCAATCATCTTTTAATCACTATTTTATCTTGACAACTCAAAGATTATTTTAATGCTTGACGAGCATCTTGAACTAATTTGTGTATAAACATGCGCAATTGAGTAACCCAAGTTCAAAAGTGCTTTATGTAAACATTGGCATTGTCTTGAAAACTCTACAGTAATCAGCTTAAAGACTTACGTACATAGCTATAACGTTCAATTTTGTGTCAGTTTCTTAAGTCATTTTTCCAATATCAAAAAGTGAAAAAGCTAAAATTATACTTATTACTATTTAAGAATTATAAATATTTATGTGCGTAAATGACAGGCAATGAATTATACAGACACAATTGCGAGTTTTGATATTTTTAGACGAGATCGAACACACACTGTCCACACGTACGTTTACTTCCTTTTTAAATATTATAATTTATTACTTTTCGTGAACTTCATGCAGAGTAAGAATTTTTAACAATTTTTTTCATCTAAGAGATAGTAACGAAGTTTTTGTATCAACTATTTATATAACTTTTTTTTATGTTATATTTTTTTCTTTCCTATCTGACAGATGCTTAATAATTGTGTTTATTTCTATATCTAAAAAAATTACCGCATTTATAATTGTACAGTATTATTTGAAAAATCGGTTAATTAATTATTAAAGTAATTTATTAAATAATCATAATAAATTGGTTAATTGTTTATTTTGAATATTACTATAAAACTGTGAATTTATTAATTTTTTTAAAAAGGTGAAACATCGTTTAAATTTTCATATAACTGTAATCTTAATAAATTAGAAAAAGTATAATTGCCTACTGGTATTTTAAACGACGAATCAGGAGTACGGAAAAGGCGTTACGATTTTCGACCTTCCACTCAAACAACTTTTTATAATATAGGACGAGATCGATCGCACGCTTGAGCGCGCGTGTTTCATATTTTAAATATTTTGAGGTTGGTACGCTTATGTACGTCATTAGGCTTTCTGCTCACTACATGCGTGACCAGTCATTACGCATGAAGTTGGCTGAAATGCATATTCTTTTTAGAATAGGATATTTCAATATTCTCTTTATTTTTATAAGCTTACAGAAAAGCATTATGGGGTACACATTAGATCCTCGGTTATCTGAGATAATGTGGAGAGAAGATATTTTGAATAAGCGAAAACTCGAATAACACGGAAGAAGTACAAAATTCACTAAAATTAATTTTTTTTAATATATTTGAAATGGTAAAATGAAATTTGACTACATAAGCATCCTATTCTAAATAGATTATTTATGAAATTTGTTGAACTTCAACAATATTTGATACTTTTTGTATAGAAATATCCATTTCCATTGAGAAAACCCAAACATAAAATCAAATATTTCAAATTCGATGAACTGCAACCATATTTGACGTTTCTTGTGCAAAAGTATTAATTTTCCGTTGAAAAAAGTCAAAAATAACCTCAAATATTTCAAATTAGGTGAACTTGATCAGTATTTGATTTTGTTGTAGAGAAGTACTCATTACCGTTGAGAAAACACAAAAATAATAACCTTAAATATTTCTAGCTAGTTACCCTTTACCATTTTCCGATGATTTTTCTATACTGAAATATCTATTTCCTTTGAAAAAACCTATACGTAACCTTAAATAACTCAAAAATGTTTTCGTTTATAAATAATTTTTGTTTTTTCCTTAAAAATGCCCATTTCGACTCAGAAAACCTGAAAGCTTTGTGAATACCAGCCCCGTGAATCGGCCGTGTATGTGTATGTAGTAGCAGTTTTCTTACGATCCGGAGGGGAAATGCCAATGGAACTAATCCAATAGATGGCGCTCTGATCAGGTAGGCTGGTTTTTGCATAGAAATGCATTAGAAAAATCAGAAAAACAATTAAAAACATAATACTATTTACAAACAAACATGAAAAAAAAATAAATCATGTTAAAATAAAACCATCTTTGTCTAATAACTGTCATAAAACCATGGAAACATGCACTTTAATAATAATAAAATTTAATTTTAAGATACATGCTTTTGAAACATATATAGTTTGAATTTTATATTCTTATTATTTATTTTGTTAAGATTATTAATTATAAATATATATTGTTTGAGTTTTTAGAAATATTTTAATAATTATATAACAAATATTCAAGACCATTTAGACAAAAATATGTATAAAGAACCATTTTTAATGACTAATCAAACTTACGAAGAGAATATGTTTCTTTTGTTTAATGTGACTATAATAATAATTATAATATAAATAATATTAAATTTTATTTAAAATATTAATTTTTTTCAGGGAATAATTTTGTAAAAACCAATGATAAACGACTGATTAATGAAAAACAAGATTTATTTTTTGGTTTAAACATTATATATATATTTATAAAACATTATATTTGTATACATCACAGTGGATCCCGATATTTTAAAACTTTGTCATCCCGTAATATGGCTTTTGCCAGTTTAATTAAATCAAGATTTTTCGGTACGAGAAAAAAATGACATTTGTTTTCACTTTGATTTGTTACACTGTCATAACCTGACATACAACCAGGAGCTACGCATTTAACTGCCATGCTCTCAGCATTTATATAACTTTAAAAAAATACTTTTCAATGAAGATTTTACTCAATTCTTGCGAAATTCTTAAATTTTTATCATGTGTACCATGCATGTCAAATTCAAAAACCAGCCTACCTGATCAGAGCGCCATCTGTTGGATTAGTTCCATTGGCATTTCCCCTCCGAAACGTAAGAGAACAGAAAAGTTGGGGCGATGCACGGGGCTCGAGAATACTTAATTATTATGATCTTTTTTTTTTAATTGCGTATCTATCTTTCTACAGCGCAATCTATATGTTGTCTTTGTAAAAATCCGCCAACATTACAGACAGTTATCAGTTTTTCACTATATTTGATTACCTCTCTTACAAATTCTTACTCGCGGCCATTCCAGACCAATCTGAATATAGACTTCCCTGTTGAAAGTAAAAAGATAGAAAAGGATAGAGATTTTCTATCTCTCCAAAGTGTACACTTTGCATTCATGGATTGCAAAAAGGGATAGAAAAATATTAGCGTAGATAGGCGTGAATAGACGAAGGATACAGAAAGATAGAAAGATGAAGAATCAAAAGGAAAAAGATTATTGTAGAGATACAAATAGATTGGCATGGATAGGTAAGGATACATTTGGATACATTTTTCCTTTCTATTTCAATATTCAAATAGATAGAATTTCTATCTTTTTACTTCCAACAAAGTGGTGCAGACCCATGTCGATAGAAAACATTGGCATAAAGTAGAAACTCATGAGAGTGAAAGAGACAAACAGATCTGCCTATCTCTGTCACTCATGAGTTTCTGCTTTACGCCAACGTTTTCTGCCAACATGGGACTGCTCCTTGAGTTTTGGGAAATCGATAACCTATCACGCGCCGAGGGTAACGCGTCGTACACCGATAATCGCGAGTGGCGCGGGGAATTTTAAATCTTTATATTGTACATAATCGCTTAAATATTTTTTGTCTCTTATATATTCAGGGACGGTTAGTGACGTACGTGTCAATTAAAATTTTCTACCATTATTGGTGAGTACTTGATCATTACAGTTGACTTGAGAAATTTTAAATCTTTTCACATGGTAAAGTGAGCAGAAAATATCACTAAAAAAGTAATCAAACATCAATACAACTGATATTTAAAAAAAATCTTCATTACATCAGTTAGGAAAGAAAAAATAAAATATCATAAATTATAACATAAAACAAATAAAAGCGCGTGGAGAGCGCGTGTTCGATCTTGTATATAAAAATGCACAAATAACGAATGTAATTTTTTCTTATATGTAGAAATTATTTTTACAACTTTTAGATCAATGTTCCGTCGATTTATGACTAAAAATGGTCATGATCAAAATTATACCCTTAAAACACTTGGATTTAATTCTATTCATTAAAAATAAAACTAATACAAAACGCTTGGCGTCCGATCTCCTCTACCCCAAGAAAAGCCGGTACTGGTTTTCTTTGTGTATTTCAGAAACAAAAAACAGTTTCATATAATATGATAATAAATGGAAAGTTTTTCTTGAGCAGGAAATCCAAATATCAAATTCTTTGTATTTATATCTGTATTAAAGATAATATTTCAGATCTAACAGTCAAATAGAAGATAGTTGTGATTCCGAAAGCACCACGTGTTTTCGCGTTTGACACTCTACTATATAAAGGTTTAATGCCTGAAGATCTCCTCCTGTGGAAGAAGAGTGGCGAGCAATGTTCCTGATATAATTATTAGAAAATGAAACTAAATGCGTTAAAAACAAACTTTTTAATTATTATTAGACAATATACTTTGGTTTATTTTTCTTTTATATTTCGAGATCATTTTTATGCCAAAATACAAAAACAAAAAAAGCTGTGGACGTGTTAAAATTGATTAACACAGTTAATAAATGATAAAAATTATCCTTGTAATTTGATGTGCATTTAAAAAAAAAATAAAACCCTGTAAAATTTACATGATTATACACACCGATCCTCATCTTCGACCATATCAGTCATGTCGATCATCACCATCCTGCTAAATGTTTACACCCTTAAAGTTTTTTTCACGCGGCACTATTTGTCACAGAATATTTGAAATTTTGAAGCAGAAATAAGATGGAAAGACTAAGGAAGAGGACTTGAAGCTATGGGTAAGGATGGATAACTGGAACGAAAAAAATGAGGCGTTTGAACCTGGGGAAGAAAGAAGCTAGAAAATTGCAAACTGACACTCGAGTGGTTCGCGTAAAACTGAACGGAGCGTCAATCGTTAGTCAATATAAAATGTACGGGTTTCGAGTTAGTCTGCGAATCAGTCCATCCTGACGTCTATTCGCTGACTATATGCGACTTTATGCTTGGTTTGTTAGTTGTTTATCGCCTACGCCACAAGAACCACTTTGCCGGCCTCGGAGCCGCTTCCCAACACTGACGGGACGGCGCGGGCGCGTGTTTCGACTATCCAAAGAAAACTGTGCTGTTCGTACCGCGCTTGCTCCAGATACGAGGAAGGAGACCTCATACGTTTAACCGATGAACAATGTTCTTTAGTTATAATTATTTCACCGTTTCGAGAGAAAGTGTGCAGGTTGAGCGCAAGATTCAATTTTTCAATTTCCCTGACATTTCCCTGGCTTATCCCTGACTTTCAGACAAATTTTCCTCACAGAAAATTATTAAAAATGCGAATAACTTTTCAATAACAATGATATTAAAATGGATAAAGTTTGGAAAAACGGAAACCTCTGATTTCCTTTGGGCTTCGTATACTTATGTATTTTGATATGCTGATTACGAACATGATAGTGAAAATTGGCGAGTAATTGATTTTAATGGTGAAAACCATGAAAAAACCATAAAAATCATGCTTTTTTGCGATTATCTTCGCTAATATGCAAAATTTTTATAAATGGAAATCATTGTAAAATAAAATTATTGTAAAGGGAATGGTAAAAGGAAATGGCAAAGGGGAATAGCCGAGGGAATGGTAAGGGAAATTTGCAAAGGGAATGATAAAAGGAAATGGCAAAGGGATATAGCCAAGGAAATGGTAAGGGAAAATGGCAAAGGGAATGGCAAAGGGAATGGTAAAAGAGAATGGTAAAAGAAAGTGGCAAAGGGGATGGCAAAGGAAATGGTGAAATAAAATGACAAAGGGAGTGGTAAAGAGAAATGACAAACGGTAATAGTAAATCAAAATTGCAAAGGTGAATAATAAAAGTAAATGGCAAAGGAAATGGAACGGTTTTCGGAACTGCACCCGAATTTTTTCAAAAAAATCGCATAATATCGCTTTAAATCTATTCAAGCTCAATTAACTTTTTTGAAATCCCGTGAAATTCTACGGAATCTTTTAAAAACATAAAAATTTCTTAAAAACCTTTAAAATTCTATGATAAACTTTACAAATACTTAAAATACATAAAATTTCTTGAAACTTTTATAGAAACCTCTTAAAATCCCATTTGATATCCCATAAATTCCACGAAAAACTTCATGCCTTACGCTCCGTAGTGAGAATTATTTTTGACGTTCACCATGGCCAAACGCAATGATACCTATATCGCTCTCAAACTTTGGAATATAGAAAATTATTATTCAAAGTAAATTTTATAATTCAATTTATTGTCTCAATTTATTCCCTACACTTATATATATGCATTATGTAAATCAGTAATACTTATATAAAATAGAACAATTATTATCACGAGAATAGGATATAAAAAGCAATAATAACGAAGTGGGTGTTATTACACCTGATGATAAAGTACGAAAATGAAATATTCTGCTGTCATAGAAACTTCTTAATCATTTGTAATGCACTAATGATGAATACGGGGCATGCATTGATGTGATAGACGGAAAAGAAATATTCTGTTAATTATTATAAACAAAGGCAGCAAGAAGGAGGAAGTTATTCAATGACATTGCTTCAGGAAGCAACTATTGTTAAAAATTTGTAGTCAAAAATGAATACAGTTGTTGGTAAAATTCCTAACTGCTAATTGAAATACACGATAGTTATTTTAAAGAATTTTTCAATTTCAGAAAAAGTTCCTCCCCAATGTTTAGGTACTGTACTGTCAAAATTCAGAGGAAAGTATTAAAATGTTTAAAAACTGATAAATTGAATAATAACCATTATTAACATTTAGTGTTTTCTCCTCAAAAGCTTAAGTTCGAAATTCGGTTCAAGTCAATATCGAAAACAAAAACAAAATAAAAAATTATGATATTATAAGTGGAATTTTTCTTGCGTGTTCTTGTACAATTTATCACAGAGCATTGAAAGTGATTCACTAATTAATCTCGCAAATATTTTAGAGTCACTGTCTCTGAATACATCTAATATAGTCACTGGATCAATAAATACTGATGCTTAACCCTGAATCGCCACACCCGTTTCTTGCGTTTCATTTTCGTGAATGAATATTTTCCTATCTTTTAATCCTATCTTAAAAAAGAGATCTTACCAATATATCGAACACATTGTTCGCGAAAACCTGATTGGTTCCTTTGGGAATTACGCAAATTTGTGTGAATGTATCGAATTTGAAAACTATCTTCAGAATATTTTCGTTGTCAAAACTATTACTAATAAAAAGGTTATCTAAAGAAAGAACATAATTTAAGGTGATAAAAATAATTATTTTTATGTAAAAAGTAAATTATTAGTGAATCAAAAAAATATTTTATAATATATACGTACAAGGATATTAAGTTATTTTAACTACTTAAGGGATTTCAAGGGATTTACGAGATTTCATAAGACTTCATATGATTTTAAGTAATTTTATGGGATTTGATAGTATTTTGGGAGATTCTTAGTAATTTTAAGCGACTTTAAGATATTTTATGAGAAATATTAAGTCATTTTAAGTCCATTTATTTCCAGAAATTTTTAAGGATTATTACCCAGTGGGCACAAAATTTGGCGACGTCTTTACGACATCGTTACGATATTTTTACGATATCGTAAAGATGTCGCTAAATTTTGTGCCCACTGGGTAGTCATTTCAAGGGTTATACCGATGAGTTGTGGAATTTTAAGGAATTTTATGGAACATCAAGGAATATCAAGTAAGTTTAAAGACTTTTAAGGGCATGTATTACTTACCC
>UCOH01011972.1:0-11242 GCA_900474275.1 Synergus japonicus | reverse complement strand
AGATTCTTAGTAATTTTAAGCGACTTTAAGATATTTTATGAGAAATATTAAGTCATTTTAAGTCCATTTATTTCCAGAAATTTTTAAGGATTATTACCCAGTGGGCACAAAATTTGGCGACGTCTTTACGACATCGTTACGATATTTTTACGATATCGTAAAGACATCCTATGTCAATGTCGTAAAAATTTCATAACGATATCGTACAGACGACGCTAAATCCTATGACGTCTTTACGACATCACAAAGCCATCTTAAAGACATGGACATAGGATGTCTTTACGCTATCGTAAAGATGTCGCTAAATTTTGTGCCCACTGGGTAGTCATTTCAAGGGTTATACCGATGAGTTGTGGAATTTTAAGGAATTTTATGGAACATCAAGGAATATCAAGTAAGTTTAAAGACTTTTAAGGGCATGTATTACTTACCCGATCCCTACCTTACAGACATTTTTTTCTCTGTAACGCTATGTCTACATTTATAAAGATATCAAATTGAAAATTTATAAAATTATAAAATTAAAGAAAATATACTAATGTATGTTTGTCTGGTCTTAACTTTTTGTAAAAATAAAAAAAATTTTTTTTTAAGTTATTTTTTTAAAAATGTCAATATTTAAAACCAGACAAACGTACCTTAAAACTTTAGCTTTAAATATAGACATTTTTAATGTGGTATTTCAATAAATGTAGACGTAGGTTTACAGAGAAAAAAATGTCTTGCCCTTAAGGAATACAAGGGATTTTACGAAAATTCAATGGAGATTTAATCAGATTTTATGGGACTTTCAATTGATTTTGCGAATTTTAAAGGAATTTCATAATATTTCAAAGAATTTTTAGTAATTTTAAGGGTTACAGTAACGATAAGTTGTGGAATTTTAAAGAATTGTATGAAACATCAAGAAAAATCAAGTTATTTTTTTTACGAAATTTAAAGGAATTTCACCAGATTTTAAAAAAAATGAAGATATTATATGAATTATTAGAAATTTTAAATACTTGTAAGATATTTTACGGGATATTAACTTATTTTGAAGACTTTCAAGGGATTTTACGAGATTTCATTAAATTGTTAGGAATTTTAAGAGATCTGTTGACATGGGTCTTTGAGTAATTTTAAGGAATATCAAGTGGATTTACAAAAATTAAAAGATTTTCATGAAATTTTGAAAGATAAAAAAGATATTTTATGGAATTTTATGAGATTCCTGAAATTAGATAAAAAATTATAAAATTCTGTATTTCAAGAATTAAAAATGCGAAATTATTTTTTCTACTAGCAATAGGTGAGCAAAAACGAGAAATTAATAATTGCTAATTATGTATCATAATTGTTAGTTCATGTAAAAAATAAGAAATATTCAAGTTTGAGTATATGAAAGGAAAAAAAGGGAAATGAGATTTCGTAATCCAGATTCAAAAGCGTAATTGTGGTTGGCACTTTGCGTATCATATTTATCGCAATGACGTAAGAAATGTTTACTAAAAGACTAAGTTAAAACTCGTTTGCGAGCTATTATTACAATTTCATCACCTATGTAGGTCTTCTGGTAATAAATCATAAAATTTGAGAATCTGCTACTATTATTGTTAGATTCTTTTAAAATATTCATTTGCAATATAAAGTACACGCGAAAAATTCTTCATTGAAAAGCATTTTCTGTGATTACTATATAAATCTAAATTAAGATAAGTCACGAACATTTCCTTTGTTCGAAAAGAAAACTCAAGGATTTCCTTGAGCCCAAACACATTTCAGTGCAAGAGTAAAAAATGTTGCAAGATATTATGGAAATTCATTGTTCATTTAAATCACATTAAAAAAATTATGAGGAATTATTGTCGGAAGTAAAGGTGTTTTTTCACAAAGACTTAGCAGAATTCAAAGAATTTCAGAGTTCAGGAACTTGTTTTAAGGATATATGTAAGCATGCATCATTCTATGAATAATTGAACTAAGATTGATTAATTCTTGCATGAAATTAGTAAAATCCAGCATCTACATAAAAATAAATTCCTCAGTCAACACAACAATAAGATAGGCAGACAAATAATTTCGCATTTGATGAGTTTTCGCAAATCACAAAATTTGACGGTAGGATTTATTCCATTGACGCAAATGAAGTTTATCAGAGGATTAGTACAGTACGATTTTTCTTTACCAAGAGATGTTTAAATCATTGTCACGAGATTGAGTAAAGAAAGCTTTTCGTCAATAACAAATCATCACCCTTTTAGAACGCAAAAGTTATAAGATAATCGTATTACTAAGAATTCTGTAGAATGGGTATCGTTTATAAAAAAAAATAATGAGTCATTACAATCGATCTTAAATCTCATACTGATTACTCATTTCCGTGGATTCAATTTTGCTTCCTCATAGAGAAAGCTTTGTTGTCGTTAACGTTTCCAATATTTTTAAAATGATTTTATTAAGCTTTCCTCAACCGTTAAATATCTAATACAAAGTTCTAACCCATGTGTGTGTCGCCGTTTTTTGTTGAAGCTAGTGCATTTGCAACTTCATCATAATAAGGAAGCAAAGTGCTCAAAAAGTGAGCTCATTATTATTATGACTAGTTAAAATTAGCGCGCTTTTAACAAACTTTTTTTTACAATATAGGTACTTTATTTAAAATCTGATAAAATACCATAAATTTCTTTAAAAGTTCTGACGCAATATTTTAAAAATAATAAAAATTTTTTAACAGTATACAACAACATTTAAAATCATATAAAATTATTGAAATTTTTAGAAACCCTTAAATTCTAATAGAATGCCTGGAAATTTTTTATAACTAGCAATTACATCCGCGCGCTCTGCTTGCGATTAATTTCACCTTTTTTCACACCTTTTGCTAGTAGAAAAAATAATAGAGAATTTTTAATTCCTGAAATATAAAATTTTGTCATTCTTTATCTAAATCGTTCGAGTAGATCTTGAAATATCATGTACACCAGTTTGAAAAAAGTAGTTTCGAGAAAAACGCGAAAGAAAAAACAGTTCGGCGCGAATGAGACCAAATCGCGAAAAGTTGGCTAAAACTATAAAATGTTGATAAAATGGGCAAAATTCTGTTATTCACCGGTTTTTGGGGTCACTGATGAAAAAACCGGTGTCAAAAATTTTAAAAACAAAATATCGGATCCAATATGGGTCCATTCTGAGTCCGAACTGAACTTGAGTTTCAGTGAAGCGCTCACTTCTAATTGTTCTAACTTCGGACATAGTTTGAATTTTCAAATGATTGAACGCTTAAAATATTCTTAAAAGTATAAACAATTTATCTAAATAAAAGAATAAAAATCGATTTTTTTTTAATCTCATGGTGGTGTAACCCCTTAATGTTCCTTGATATTCTTTGATGTTCCATAAAATTCATTAAAATTCCACAACCTATCCCTATATAACCCTTAAACTTCCCTGGCGGAAGGTTCGGATAGAAAAAAATGTATGCTTTTGAATCAATTTCATTCCGGAATTTGTCCAATCAGATTCCTATCCTAATCAATCCCAGGTCGCTCTAAGGATTCCTATCCGATTTAATCAGAAATAAAAAAGAGGATTCTAATCCGACCTAATCCGAGGTCTATCCTCGATTTCTTTTCGACTGAATCCGAAGTCATCCAAAATTTCTATCCGACTGAATCCGAGGTTAAAGGAAGAATTTTAATCCGAATGAAACCAATATAATTAGAAGTCAAAGAAAGGATTTCAATCTGAATAAATCAGATCTAATCCGAGGTTTAAGGAAGGATTTCAATTCGAATGAATCCGATCTTATCCGAGATCGAAGCAAGGATTCCAATCTAAAGTGAAGGATGCTGTTCAGTGACATATTTACACTTACATTTTATTAAATATAAATTTTATTTTTAAGGTCATGTCAGATTTACCCGATCCCTGCCTTACCGACATTTTTTTTCTGCAACGTTACGTCTACATTTATTGAGATATCAAATTGAAAACTTCTAAAATTGATGCTAAAGCATTAAGGTGCGTTTATCTGGTCCTAAATATTGACTTTTATAAACAAAAATTTATAAAAAAACATATTTCTGAAAATTACTCAAAATTCCTTGAGATTCTTGAAAATCCGATATAATCTCACCAAATCCTTTAAAATTTATGGAAATAAATGTCCATAAATTTCAAAATCCCATAAAATCTTTGATATTCCTTGTTGTTCCATAAAATTGCTTAAAATTCTACAACCTGTCGTTATAACTCAAAAAACTACTTAAAATCCTATGAAATCTTATCTAATCCCTTTAAATTTCGCAAAATCTATTTATATTTCAAATATTTAAAATCTGTTTAATTTTGCAAATAATGTTCACTAACCTTAGGTAGGTATATATTTTGAAATATTTTTTTGCTTCATTAATCATTTATTTTTTTATCACCTTAAATTATTTTCTATCTTAATATAACCTTTTTATTAGTAATCGTTTTGTCAACGAAAATAGTCTGAAGATAGTTTTCAAATTCGATACATTCACATAAATTTGTGCAATTTCCAAAGGAACCAATCAGGTTTTCGACAACAATGTGTTCGATATATTGGTAACATATCTCTTTTTTTTCAGATAGAAAATATTTCGAAATCATAAATAGCATAAATTCTAAACTGAGATTATATTATAGTGCTAATAAACTGTCACAATAGCAGAAAAATTCACGAATCAAAAATAAGCGATAAGAAAGCACAGAAGTTTTAAAGTGGAAATTCATAAAAAAAAGAAAGGTGGAAGTATATTATTTCTTCCTGATTAAAGAACTGTATAAAACTTTATTTCCAAATGATTTGAAAGGTTTTGAGGTCATCAGAGGCGCGCCAATTCACGAAGTATTATTGATGTAGCAGTTCTATTTAAAGCTCCTGTTAAGCTATTCCTGTCGACGCTTAGTTAACGATTTTTGCGATAAACTTGAATCAATACACCTTTCTATAGAACAACGTTTTCAAATACTTTAACGTCACAACGCTAATGTTGTTTGACCTTAAAAAAAACAAACTTCTCATGATTTCAGAATATTGACCACTACATCGCTAAAGACTGAAAAATACCCTAGTGAAAACTTCGGATTGAAATTTATTCCGAATCATTCCGGAGTTTGTATCCGAACCAAACAGTTTTATTACGATCTAATCTGAAGGAAGTTTTCAATTCGAAATGGCCAATCCGAATTAATCAGAATAAATCCAATCAATCCAAATGGGTCGAACTTTCAGTCGATCTGAATGAATTCGTTCAATTCGGTTAATCAGGACCTACAATCCGAATTAATCCGGTTTATCCGAATTCGGAATTAATCAAGTCTATCCGAATCAATCCGAATTATACTGAAAAGTTCTGATCAATGTGGATTCATTCGGATTTATTCCAATTGAACGTTCGGATTAATTCTGATTAATTCGAATTGGTGGATTCATTCGGATTAAAGGTTCGTATTGATTTTGAATAGGCTTCGGATTAATTCGGATTGAAAACTTCCTTCTGATTAGATCGGAATCAAACTGTTTGGTCTGGATACAAATTTCGGAATGATTAGGATTTTGAATTGATTCGGAATCAATTTCAATACGAAGTTTTCTCTAGGGTGCCGGGTGCACTTCAAATTGAATTGTAGGTCACGTTCTAATTTCAATAAAATGACAAAGGTTAAGGATGTTAGAGCTAAGTTCTAATGTAAAACTACGATTTCTTCATTGTACTTAACAAATATTAAATTTGGAATTTTTTCCCTCTGTAAAATTAATAATTTTTTAACTATAATTATGTGTACATACCAAGAAAATATCTAATTCAAATATTTTTTAAGTAAAATGAAAATATTCAATTGAAGTTCGATTTTGAATTCTTCGTTTTATGTAAAAAGTATCAAAATTAAATATTTTTTCGCTCTGTATGCAGTCTTATACTTGAATAAAGATTAGCGCTACAGAAAAAACAAATATTTATCTATCATTTTCGTTGAGTACAATGGAAAATTGGATTTAGAGTTTGACATTTGGATTCAATGTTCTTAAGTAGAATGGGTTTTATTATTTAACTTGCAGTTAAATTCTGTGTAAAAGGATACTTTATGGTGCAATTGATTAGAATCATTTCACTGTGCCACTGCGGATTTTGACTCAATATTATAAAAAAGTTTTATAAAACTTAAAATTATATAAAATTCTCTGACAAAGCTAAACATGAAAATTTCAAATCATTTAAAAACCTTTAAAATCTTTTAAAATTCTCTAAAAAATAATATTAAAATTGTTAGTTTTTATAAGAAATATTTAATAACTAACCGTTCTTTATGTTGCATCTGTTTGAGTAAGTCAGCAAGAGGATCTGTAAGGGGTCTTTCCCCTAGAAGTCTTTGCCGGTCCAAATCACCTTGCATTTGTGTGAATGCATGGTCGCCAAGATTAATTGAAGTCTCCAATTGCGAGCTCAGATCGACGGCTTCATCTACTGAAATAAATAATTCAAGTTTATCAACAAATGTCTATCATTGCTATTAATAAGGGTATGTGGTAATTACCATAAGAGCACATTTAGTTTCCATCTATGTATTTATTTTCCATTTATCTCTATTTCATATTGAAGAAGGTAAATGGCCTAATTTTAGAAAAAAATATTTATTATTTCGAACGTAAATTTGAGGAAACTATCTTGCTCTTATGGTAAAAGTATCACATGTTTTGAATACATGAAACATTACCACACTTAATAAGGAAGTGTTCAAATTACAAGTATAACTTCAATGAAAATGTCAGTTTTCTGAATAATCTTAATTTTCATTTACCGACTGTACCTAAGTTAACTTCCTACTATAATTTAAGTCTCACTTGGTTTTATTTTCAATAGAAGTTTTTCATGAAATTGTACACGAAGGGTATGTATAAGAGCATATTCTGATTATCCAGTTTTTCTTTCATAGCTTTAAAAAAAAAAATTAATGCAGACATTTCACAGTTGTTATGCAAAAAAAAAATGCCTATGAACAAATTGGTATTCAAAAACAGTTTTTCAACTGATGAAAAAGTAATTTTTTTTTTTTAATTAAAAATATTAAAATTTCGCATAAATCTGTGATGACCGATTTTTAGAAAACGTTTTTATTTTTTCAATTATTAACAAAAATAAATTTTTTTTAAAGAACCGGTTTTCGAAAAATAATAGATTTATGTGGATTGGCAGGAATTCGTGAATTGATTCACATAAAATTAAACAATTAATAGACAAAAACTGTTTCTTCATTAAATTCATGAAAGTTAACAAATTATTTATCATTGCATAAATAAATTTTATAAATTTTATTTTATTTTTATTTCTTTATTATCTATAGAAGTATTTCTCGGAAACCAGTACTCTTTAAAAAAATTTAATTTTTATTAATTAACGAAAAAAAAAAAATAAAATAAAAAGCGTTTTAAAAATCGGTCATGACAGATTTGTGCCAAATTTTAACAGTTTCAAATTTAAAAAAGTGTTTTATTCGGTTGGAAATCTTCTTCGAAATATCAATATTTCCACAAAATTATTTTTTTCGCTCTTTACCTGTACATACTTCATTTTTAAAAAGAATTATGAGTATAGAACAAAAAATTGACAAATATGAGTACATTTTGCCCAAAACGAAAAATTCGAAGTCTAGCTTTAAAATTCAGTGCTTTCATTTCACAAAAAAAAAAGTATTAAAACCAGAATGTTTTTCGCTCCGAATCCACAACTCTATTTAAGAAATGAATGCCACTTGTACCTACTGAGCGAAAAAATATAAAATTATAATATTTCTGTTTCTAACACGTATCGACCCTATCTTTGAAAAGAGATATTACCCATATATCGCATACATTGTTGTTAAAAACCTGATTGGTTTAGAAACTGCGAGAATATGTGTGAATATACAGAATCTGAAAACTATCTTCAGATTATTTTCGTTGTCAATTCGATTACTAATAAAAAGGTTATATAAAGATATAAAATAATTTAAAGTAATAAAAATAACTATTTTTATGTGAAAAATAAATTATTAGTGGAGCAATAAAATATCTCAAGATGACTATATATATTTTTAGGAATTTTAAGTAATTTGAGAAACTTTTAAGAGATTTTTAGGAATTGCTTCCTCTTAGAGGATGCTTTTTAATGGTGACAAAATCCAGTTTCCTAGAAAAGGGTTTTTTGAACATATTTCAAGAGCAATATATCTAATATGATGATCTGAAAAAATGTCCGGATGTATGTATGTATGTGTCTGTGTGTGTGCGTATGTGTGCATGTGTGTCACGATTCAGTAATTTCTTGAAAACGCGTAGAGATAAATTGATGAAATTTTGCATAGTTAGTCCACTATATACCTAGTTGAATTTCTGACAATGGTTTAACAAAATATTTTATTTTACAAGTTTTATGTACTTTTATACTTTTCGTAAAATTCATTTTTCCACTATAACTCCTCAAATATTGAAAATTTAAAGCTAGTGTAAGGGAAATGAAGATTCCTTTCATCGAGACGAATCGATTGACCTATATGATTAATGCATTTCATTAAAAAATGAGGAAGTTATGTTTATTTATAATTTTGAAAGTTTATTTTTCGCTCTATGTTTTCAAATAATCAAAATTTTGTGTTGACGTAAGGAAATTGAATATTCTTTATGTCAAGACGAATCGATTGACCTGTAAGATTAATTCATTTAATTGAAAAATAAGAAAGTTATGGTTAATTGTATTTAAAAAAAAAAAATAATTTTTCGATTATAATTGAAGTCCCAGATGCAATAACGGGACGCACGCTCGAAAACGTATAAAAGTATTGTCCAAGCATCTCGGCTTCTTGCCATTTGTCTGTACTCTTGTCGGTACTCGTCTATAAGGATGCGACATGCATTTTGTTACATAATGAACATTTCCGTTAATTTTTAATGAATCGATCTAAAAATTTCCAAAAATCTTCCTTGAATAGTAAGGAAGAAGTGTCTCACTGGAAGTTCTCTCAACTCTAAAGTTCCCTCGATACTTTTCTTCGCTGAAACTAAAAAAACGTGCTCATCGACCAGTATGAATTTGCAACTAATTATTATTAAAAAATAGGAAGCTTAAATTATTTCTTTGATTTTTTGGCATCGCTAGGGTATACTGCGTGTGTATATCAAATTTTAAACAGATTCAATAATATTTGGCTAAGATTTCACGATTTAGGTTTTAAAACATAATTGAATTTGGAGAAAATTTTTTTTCCTTTTTCATTTTTAGTATTAAAAATATACATTGGACGAAAAAACTTCACATAGAAAAAAGTTCCATTTTATTATTCTCTACAAGCTTACATTTAAAAAAATTAATTTTTTTATACTTTAAAATTTGCATATCACGAGACGCTTTTATGCGTTTTCAAGCGCGCGTCCCGTTATTGCATCCGGGGCTTCAATTTCTGAAATAATTTATATTTAAAGCTGATGTAAAGAAAATGAAGATTCTTTGAGTCTAGACGAATCGATTGATCTATAAGATTAATTCATTTCATTGAAAAATAAGAAAGTTATGCTTTACTGGAATTTTCAAAAATTAAGTTTTTGAATATAACATTTCAAATAATCAAAATTTAATGCTGATTTAAAGACTACTTAATGCTTCCTCTATGAGGAAGCAAAGTGCTCATTGAATGAGTACAAAAGTTGATACAACTTGAAAGCTAGTTTTACAAAATTACACTCGATTTTAAGGTATTTTAATAGATTTAATGAGATTTCATGGCACCTTGAATAATGTTAAGGAATTTAAAAGGGTTTTACGAATTTTATTGAGATTTTTAAAATGTTAATTTATTTCAGAGAAATTTTAAGTAATTTTCAAAGACTTTACGATATTTGATAGGATATTAAGTTATTTTAACGACTTTTCTGGTTTCAAGGGATTTCATAAGATTTCATGGAATTTTAAGTAATTTTAAGTGTCACAACGATAGTTTGTGGAGTTTTGATGAAAGTTTATGGAACACCATGTAATATCAAGGGGTATTAAATTATTTTAAAAAATTTAAAGGAATTTCAGCAGATGTTCAAGGATGTTAAGGACATTTTAAGATATTGTTTTAAGGATACTTTTAAGGGATACTAAATTATTTTAAGGACTTTCAAGGGATTGTACAAGATTTCATTGGATTGTCAGGAATTTTAAGAGTTTTAATTCCGTCTGGCCAGCGCCAAGAAAATTTTCCACGCGGGATGAGATTTCATGATATTTTTAATAATTTTAAGTAATTTTAACGTATATGACGATAGGTTGTGGAATTTTAAAGTATATCAAGTAATTTTACAAAATTTAAAGGTCTTTAACCAGATTTTAAAGGATGTTAAAGGGATTTTAAGATATTTTACAGGATATTAAGTTACTTTTTAAGGTCTTTCAAGAGGTTTTACGAAATTCCATTGGATTATCAGGAATTTTAATGGATTTATAATGACTTTTCAGGGGTTTTAAATAATTTAAAGGGATCTTACGAAATTTTATAGGATATTAAGTAATTTTAAGGATTTTGTAGGATATTAAAGGGATTTTAAAGAATTGTACGAAACTTATGGAGATTTCTGAAATTAGTCAAGGGATTACAAGTTTCTATATTTCAAAAATTATAAATTTCTCAATTATTTTGTATACTCGCAAAAGGTGCGAAAAAACGAGGAATTGAGTGTCCCCATGCAAGAACAAGACATAGATTTTTCTAGCCCGCTGGCGTTGGCCCCTGACGACTAAAAATCGAAATACGAAATTTTGAATTTTAAAACATAGATTATTGTAGATAATTATATTCCGCATCTTTTTTTCCTTTGCAAAAAGATCATAACTTTTTTAGATTTTTCAAAAATTGCAAAAAACTCTTTTTTTTGAAAGTCAATTTTTAATCCGATTTTTGTCTTCAACTCGTGTTCAAATCCACAGTTTTCGGAATTTATTCATAAAATTTGTAGGAAGCATTCCTTATAGTGTTGTTGTTATGACGGTTAGCGATAAAAATTTTCAACTTTATTCATAACAATATAAAAAATTATTTTCTAGGCTATTTCATAATTCGTTCCACAAAACGTTTGAGCGTTTCGTTTATCGAGGAAAGTTTGAGCAATTAAAAACTTCCTGCGGAGAAGTTGTTCAAAAATGTACAAAGAAGTTTTCTGCAAAGGCTTTTTTCAAATAAATCAATAGGTAAAAAACTGTGCACGCTAAACTTTAAG